>BQNB010011498.1:0-81265 GCA_026074375.1 Tanacetum coccineum
TTTGACATTATCTTGGCCCATTTAAACTAGCAGAGTATATCTCCTACTTAATTTAGAGTTATCCTTCCATGAAATAGTGCATAAATAAGTTGCATGCAGAATACAACTGTTGGAGACCGTACCATGAAAGTCGCGTCCTGGACAGGTGTCCGTGACCGCGACCGTGACACACTAGCGGATCCGTGATCCATGACCGCGATACGGGTTAAGCTCATAAGAAGTATGGGTCGTGCCTGGTCCGTACTATACGTCATCTTGTCCCCCCAGTCTAGTAGCCGTGGCCGTGGCTAAGAGGTCGCGATTACTAGACTAAAGGTGAAAAACTGAATCCACCGTACCTTAACCATCACATGGAACGCCCCCTAAAAATCAGGACAGCATAATCGGACAACGTAGGATAAACTGCCATAAAGATGGGACGAGGCGGGCCCAAAGCCGTTTGAACTTCCTCTATATCCCAACCCTTCAAATAAACTGAAGGTGGCAACAAACCTCAATCAACAAACAAAGGCACTAATACGAAGGCTGTAGTATAAATAGGGCAAGCAATCACTGTTGAAACTTCCACATTTATCTAATTATTCTACCATTTTCGCACACACAGACGCACAAGCTCTTAAATCCTCAAATTCTCGTTACCACAGGTTAGTACCCCACGTCTTTTTAGCAAACTAGGTAAAAATGGGTAGGGATACCATACAACTCGAGGACGCTGTGTCAACCATATCTCAAGAGTATATTTTAGAGTTCTCATCAGAGTACTACATACCGAAAAACCTGCACCCAAAGCTGCCTGGTCCCGGGGATCACATCGTTGACTTCCCAGAGGGCAAGGTAGGCGTTTATACAAAAAAATTTGAGTTTGCAAACTTTCGCATCCCCATCTCGCAATTTCTCTTCGACATCCTTGGATACTACAAAATCCACCTTTAGCAACTATCGGTGATAGGTGCAACAAAAGTTAGCCATTTCGAAATCAACTGCCGCGTACTAAATATAATTCCAACCGTGAACCTATTCCGTGTCTTCTACGTGTCGTCGTACAATTCGGGGTGGATGTCTTTTAGCAAAAGACCAGAAAAAAAAATACCTCCACAATTTATACAAAACCACAACGACTCCTTAAAAAATTGGAACAACCGCTTCTTCTAGGTGGACGAGAAGGTGTTCCCCACCGTTTGTAAGCCTGGTCAGCCATGGCTGCAACAAAAGATGATAAGCCAAAGGCAAATACCTACTCCGTGGTGGTTGTGACGACACTTGACACCCACCGTACCCCAATCCAAAAACAACCGGAGGAGCTTTTATGTCTAGTGGGGATAAGCCGGAACTTCTTCTTACGTGACGACGAGTACCCCATATTTCTAAATGACAACGACCAGGGTGGGTGTTTAATTATTTTTCTTGTTTCCCACATATATAAACGTCCATATACGCTAACGTTTACCTGTGTGTTTTGCAGAAATGGATTTGTTCAATCTTATCAAAGCCCCAAACCCCACCAAGGTCAAGACCGGGACCCGCCAACGAACTGCTCATGAGGTGCCGCTACTGACAGCCACCGCGAGCCGCGTGATCCAAATGGTGGATGCGACTGAGCTCTCCACATCTTCGGGGACACCCTCCACCATGGAGAGGTCCCCTCTGGACTTTTCAAATGAGGATGCTCCCCCACCAGTAACACAGGGTGCTGAAGCTGGGGTTCATGGACCGACCGCGGCGGAACAAGAGATCCCCGTGACAGATGATGCAGAGGCCACGGAGGCTGCCGTGGAACCCGATCTAGAAAAAGAAGTAATTTCCATGGGGCCTACCATTAAAAAGAGACGCCGACAGGGAGATGCGGGTGAGGGAGGATCCAACGCACCGGCCAAGGTGTTAAGGAAAGACCATGATGCCGCCCGTGCTGAGCACAGCGCCCGCCAGGGGAAGTCATTGGCGGATATGAGTGTAGACACAGAGCCTGTCATCCATGTTCATGAGACACATGAGCCTCCCGTTGCTACACAAAGTGTCAGCGACCCAGATCCTCTTTCGTATGCCAAGCCGCAGTCTAATCCCAAGCAAGATGTCGCACAGTAAGTAACTTAGTCACATGACTTATTACCGTTAGTTGCTTTTTAGCATAAATATTAATTCCAGTACAGTTATGCTGACAACATATTTTCATTGTTCCGTGGATGCAGATCTTCCAAGGAGACAGGAGCCGCGAGAAATCAAGACTCCAAGAATTCTACACCTTCTCCTTCTATTACTGGGTCCACAGGAAGCATCTACCAACCGGGATGGGGCGTGCCTAATGATTGCCGCCTAGACACCCCCGAGGCCTGCCAGGATGTGGTGGACCACATAGCGCCACCGAGGTATTTCTCTGAGCTGCCTCACATGCCCAATGATGAATTTTTGAGTCAATACAACATAAACATGGCGAAGCAAGTGGCTATGGGCTCTCAGATGAGGTTGAGATTCGACGCGGAGGCCAAACTATTAAAGAAATTTGTGGCCCAGGTAGCGCGCCGTGACCAGAGGATAGCGACCAGGGAGAAACATATAAAAGATTTGGAGGCCCAGCTTGAAGCTGAGATTAATATGACAAAAGTCGCGGAAGTCAAGAACTCGGAAGTGACTAAGGAACTAGAGGATCTTTGAATGCGCTTTTCGAGCCTTGAAGTTAGTAACGCCCAATTATCCCAGCAGGTGTCCGTGCTACAGGCTCAAGTAATGGGAGAAGAGAGGATCATGGCTGCTTTTAAGGTTTTCAAGAAGCATGAGGATGAGTGGGTAAATGCTCGGTGCGCGGAAATTGATGCACGGTTGGACGCACTGAGCATTGATTTTGATGAGGAGTTGTACCCTCACATGTTGACAGCAATTGCCAGTCGTCGGTGGGTAATTGGGCATGTATTGCGCCTAGCTGTCATGAAATGTGCCGAGTCCACGGAATTAAGGCAAGCTTTTGCCAATGTTGTGTCTGCGGGCGTAGCCAAGGGTATGAGCGAAGGGTTGAAATATGGTGTGGAGCATGGGAAAGCTGGTTTGGAGTTTGACAGTTGAGGAGGCGAAAGACCTGCGGCCAGACAATAATATTTCGTTGCTCTCTAGAAAGATGCAAGACATGACTATCCCCATAATCGCGAGTTAGGAGAAATTGAAAGGTAATGCCCTCTGGAACTGTTCACAAGGCCTCAATATATTTAGAAAGCTACACCGTAGAGGAAGCTGTTTCCTTAGTGTTATCCCGACCTCCCCCAAGCTCTTTCCCAGCTCAAGATTCCAGTATTAATCCGGAGTACTTAACCTCAGGAAACCCTTTGGACTGTAAAGAGAAAATTCAACTGGAAGAGCGCCATTGCGGCAACATAATCTTTGTTCCGAGAAAAAGGGGAAAAGCAGGTGATATGCCGTACCCTGGGGTCGGTTTCAGCCCACCACGCTAGGACCTGAGTGGCGTTCTGTGTAGGTACCTACCAGTAGCTCCTCACGTCTTACAAATCCTACTAGCGAATGGCGCTGACTCAGGAGCAAAGACAAGGGATCTCCATGACTTCTAAGTCCAAGTTCCTTACCTGCTCTGTTTAACTTAGATGGCCCAAAGTAACCGCCTATGGTACTTAACGATTTTTTTTCTTTTGGTATGTAACATGTACACGGATGTCCGTGATTAACAATAGTTGTAATTTACCAACGCTTTATATTTTTGTGATTGCACGTATAGTGGCTTATATGCTCCATGGGAGTCTTTTCTTGTGCATCTAACGTCTTAGGCACATGTAAATTAGGAAAACGGAATTCGTGGCCGCAGGGGTTGCAACCCTCTTACGTGGCAAGCAATTTATAAGGGTACTTATCCTATGAATATCCAGAGATAACCACAATATTGTGTTTGCAATTATGTAATGACAATAATATGAATGAAAAGAAATAAAACAAGACTTACTTTAAACCAATGTTTTCATAAAAAAGACGCGGGGTTAGCTAGACCCAGCGGAGTTTTATTCATATCCTAAAAAATATAGAAAGGAAAAAATACATGGATTGTTTTATTAAAGATCCTAGTCACGAACCCAATCCATGCGTGAGCCGTGGCTCAAAGATAACATTTCTTGAGGTTGGCGATGTTCCACGTCCGCGGAAGGACCGCTCGCTTCCATAGACCTAAGGCTTGTACGCTCCCCCGCTCTAGTACTCTCCATGACCTCGTAAGGATCCACCCATCCCATTTGGTCGCGAGTCTTTCCTCCGTCCATGGCGTGCTTGCCCACAATACTTACGAATAGATCATATTTCCTCCAGGCTAGAAAGTGAACAACCGCGAACCCTAACAGATTGTAATATCGTAATCATTTTTGACTTCAGCTTTTGCTTCAGCGAATTGGGCTGCCGTTCATAAGTTCTTTTCTTCCAACAGGTCCAAGTTTAGCCTGATTTCATCATCATTATGCACTATATCCACTACCGCGGTTCTGTATGTTGGCATTCCGATTTCTGCGGGTATGATGGCTTTCGTGCCGTAAGTCAAAGAGAAGGGAGTGTCCCTTATTGCTTGAACTGAATCATTGTACTGTGAGCCAAAGGACCGTGAGGGAATTCCACTATCCATTCTTGTTCCTTCGCCCAAGGCGGAGCTTTTGATTCCTTCTCCTAAGCTTCTATTCGCGTCGTTTCCATCTCACAAGCCTATTTGGACTGGCGTAACTTTACCGAGGCGAAGCGCTGTGTGATATTAACTTCTCGCACCAATCTTTTATAAACGGGTTGTCGCTGGAAATGCCTACCGTTATCCGAACCAATCTCTCCAAGGAAGCCCAAAGCACACACTATATTGTCTCATACAAACTTCTATACTTGACCACCACTTGATGGTTGCCACAGCCTTGCCTTCTAGTTAGCCGTAAAATATGGTTACAAACACGGAATTACAATTAGTTTATTTATAGCTTGTCACAAGGAGGACTAATAATACTAGTAACGATTAGTTATGTGTCCCACTAGGACCATAAATAAGCCCCCTCCATACATCCTTGGAGAGGTGAAGCTCACTTTTGTAAAAGTGTCATGTGTGTGTTTTCTCTCTAACAATTGAAGAAAATAATGACAAATCATATCTAGGATTAAAGACTGATGTGGAGGTTGGGATAAAGTGAAAATAACAATGGAATAGGCCATTTTATTAAAGTTGAAAGGTTAAAGAGATGGGAAGAGTGTATATGTTAGAGAGAAAACACACACACTTACACTTTTACAAAAGTGAGCTTCGCCCCTCCATGGAAGTATGGAGGGGGTATTTATAGTCCTAGTGCCACAAAATATCGTAACTAGTCCATTATTAGTCCAATATGGTGACACCGCAAAAAAAAAACAAAGTAATTCCGTGTTTTGTCACTATATTTTAAGGCTGAACTTCATCCCCCAATATGTGCGATCACATATGAAATTACTTACAATGTTCCTATCAAGTACAATTACAATAAAATAAAGTCTTCCAAAGCATTTCCAAAGCTGCAGATGACTTTTGAAGTTCTCATAGTCTTGAAACTTGTAGTACTCCAGCTTAGGATCTTCTAAATCTTTACTTGTACTTGAACCATTAGTTAGTAATGCTAAACTGGATTAACTTCCCCCCAATTCATGCACATGTCTTGAAAAGCTTTCTTTACATAACTCCTTTTTTGGGCAAAGTTATCTGAATCAGCTTCCTCAAACCACATCCCTATCTTAAGCAGATTCTGAAACTTGTTATAGCTGAACAATCATCTACTTTTGCAATGACGCACAAACGGAAATTTTAGAAGTCAAACCACACCAACGACCACAGATTCTTGTCAATAGGCTATGGTGAATATTCATCGGGGGGCGCATTCGAGAAATCCGCATCAATTCTCCTCACATAAGCAGTATATCTTCATAAACCATGCATAAGTAAATAGTATACACGTATTTCCCCATTGAAGTTGACATGGTAACATCAAAGACAACTAAGTCTCGAATATACACAATTCCTCCATGATGGGTTTCGAACGTCGTCGGAACATCATTGTCCCGAGGTACGCCCATATACTCGAGAAGTTCTTGTCTTAAGCACAAATCTTGAAATCCAAACAAAGCATTACCCTCTTGTCTTCAGAAACCGTAGAGGAGATGAAGCAAGAATCAAGAAAACTTGGTATAATCAAGGTCTTGTATATGAATGTTGTTGAAGAACTTTGAGAATTTTGCTTAGACGGTGAAGTACCTTTGTCTTGGAATGGGACAATAATATCCCGTGAGAATTGCTGATTACATCTCAACCTTTAAACTCTCTGGCTAACTTACCAACCTCGTATTCTGTCGGCTATTGTTGTGATCACTTGGTGAAGTAAACCCGATATACCAAACTTGAAAATGAAGTAAAATCCCCCAAATTTGTTACTTAAGCTTGCACTGTTGTTGATTGAAGAACGGTGCAAGATTAAATCTATAAGTACTCTATACCCAACCAGAAAAGTATAAGAAGTACAACACCTCTTGAAATTATCCACATCGTCTTCTGCGTGTGACACTGAGTACTACAATGTAACTCCTTTAAGTGATAGTTAACCAGGTCTGCAACCAACCACCCCTGACTTCTGGTAACTAGATAATTCAAGTCTTAATCATAAGCTGTATACGTTCAAGCAAGTCATCAATCGATAGATTAGGTTTAAAGAGAAGGGGTAGCAAATAGAAGGAAGTCTCGATGATGAAATAAGTAGACGCCTTCGTGAAACCCACTTCAATCTCAAATAAGGGATACCAAATCAACTTCGTAATCACTTGTCATCGTAATCCGAATCTAGCCGTTTTTGTTGTTTAAGTGAATCTTTTCAGGATCGTTTTGGCATTAAGTGTTGTGTTTGCTTTGGTGTTTATGTTTTGATTTGTCTTGATGATCATATTCCCAATTTCAGTCACATGCCCAAAGTTGGTCACTTGCCCACCTTCCTTCACGGATCGACCTTCGCGGTAAGGTCAATTTTTTTTCTTCAGGAAATTAGGTATTCAAAACATAAAATTTCCTTAAACAGTGTCATGTTTTGCTTGGCACATTTCAACATATTTCGCTTGAGAAACAGAACTGCATATTTCGCTTGAAATCTACACATTTCGCTTGGTTTAAGGAAATTACACATTTCGCTTGGTTTAAGGAAATTACACATTTCGCTTGGTTTAAGAAACATGTTTCGCTTGAGAAAAAATTGCACATTTCGCTTGAACTTTAAACAACATGTTTCGCTTAAAAAATTTTGGCAGCAATTTGTTTCATAAATATGACATATTTTGCTCGAAATGTGACTTGTACCTGCATAAATCTCTTACATGCATATTTCGCTCCATTCATATACATGTTTCGCTGTCTTCAAAAATTCTTCAAAAACCCAAATTTTTTTGATCCAAAAACGTGTTTTAATACCCAAATAAGTTGCTAGTACATATAAGACTAACAAAAGTACAAGTTGATAGTCGTAAAACACACGTTTTAGATCTTTAAAGTATAGTGTAAGTTAAATTAAATAAAAAGTAAGGTTTAAGGTAAAACGCGAGTTTTAAAACTAGAAAGCTTACGTAATACCCGAAACTAAACAGAAATGATAATGGTTATAAATTACTATCATCGGGGAATAGTATGAGAAGATAAACCACTTAAGGAACGAGGCGGAATAGATTTCTAAATACGGCTCTCGCAATGCTAGAAGGGAAATTCTTACTAAATCGGGTAAAACGTTAAAATTAATGGACGTTGCTTTAAAAATGAAAATAGAAATAAATTTTCAGAATAAATAGAGACCTTAAATACGGACTGTTTCATCCTCCCCGCTCTTATGGGAGCGCCGTCTCGGTGACGATTCCTCTTTTTCTTTGATTATTCGAGAAAAGATGAGGGTAATTCCTTTTGAAGAAATCTTCTCGCTCCCAAGTGTATTCCGGACCTCGTCTGGAATTCCATCGTACTTTGACAATAGGAATTCGACTTTGCTTGAGCCGCTTCACTTCGCGGTCCATGATTCTATGGTTCTTCAAATATTAAAGTGCAATTTGTCGTCAAGTTGGATCTCTTCAAGTGGGATAACCAAGTTTTCATCCGCTAGACATTTCTTGAGATTTGAAACATGGAAGGTGTTATGAATTCCCCACGAAAATTTTATTCTGGGATAGCTCCAGGCTTGTAAGCCACGGGGACCATTTTTTCTTATGATTTTGGAATGGACAATGTACGCGATCAACTTACCACGTTTCCCAAAGCGAATTACGCCTATTCCAAGGCGATACTTTTAACATGACCATATCACCCACTTGAAATTCCATTGGTTTGCGTCTGACATCCGCATAACTTTTCTGACGGCTTCTGGCAGTTATCAACCGATTCTTGATTTGAACAATCATTTCTGTTGTCTCTCGGACCAATTCTGGGCCAGTGAGTTGGCTATCTCCAACTTCACTCCAGCAAATGGCGATCTCACATTTCACCCATATAAAAGCTTCAAAATGGCGCAGCCTTGATGCTCGCATGATAATGTTATTGTAGGAGAATTCCGATCCAATGGTAAGCTGTCGATCCCAGGGCTACTACCAAAATCAATTACGCATGCTCGCCAACATGTCTCCTAGCGTGCTGAATAGTTTCTCGCTTTGACCATTTGTCTTTGGGTTGGTAAGCAGTGCCTCATATCCAGTTGGATTCCATCGCTTCTTGCAGTGATTTTCAAAATCTTAAGTAACAAGCTTTGTCTTATCAGAGATAATTGACGTAGCACGCCATATCATGACTTACATTTATTTCCTTTAAGTATAATTGGGCGAGTTTTTCTATGCTGTCAGTCTTCTTTATCGGCAAGAAATGAGCAGATTTGGTTAATCGATCGACAATAACCCAGATGGAGTCATAACCACTTGGCGTTCTTGGAAGTCCTGAGACGAAATCCATGGTTATTTTCTCCATTCCACTCTGGATTTCAGGTTGTTGAAGTAGTAGACCGAATGGTTTTGGTGCTCAGCCTTTACTTGGCACATCATGTATGAACATTTTATGACATAGGTGGCGATCTTAGCCTTCATGTTCGGGCACCAATAGAGCTTCCTTTAAGATCTTGATACATCGGTTCTGACCGGGTGAATGGAAATATTTATATTTGTGTGATTTCATGCACTGATCAAAATCCGTAATCCCCCCAAACAACGGTAACCAAATTTGCCCTTCAAAGCATTGGATTCCATCAGAACGGGTCTCAAATATCGGCTTGATCAGCCTTTCAAGATTTTTCAGCTTCAGTTTTCCTCTGTATCGCCTCAGTCTGGCATGAGTATTCTCTCAGTAAATTGGTGTGTACCATCATTACCATAAGATCTATCCCTTATTAGTTCTCTGTCCTTTTTACTCAGGCGTCGGCCATACGTTGGCCCTTACCAGTGATGGTAAGGATTTTTTATTACATTCATAGTCACTCAGAAGTTTAATCATCGCCGACTGTCTCATGTTGAGTCCTTTGATCCAGGAATGTACTGTAGACCTTAGGATTCTGTGTACAGAGTACACTTAAGTAGTACCATACATATAATGTCTCCAGAGTAGTGCAAACATTATAGCACCCAGTTCAAATCATGGGTCGTGTAGTTTTCCTCATGTTTCTTCAGTTGTCGAGAGGCATATGCAATCACCTTTTCCCTCTGCATCAGAACAGCTCCATAACCTTTGTGCGACGCACCGATTATACAAACGAAGTTCCTCAGCTCCTCAGGCAAAGGCTTAGGATAGGAGCGGAGCATAAGACTTTGCTTTCAAAGTTGGAAGGGATGCTTAATCTTATTCCGCCAGACCCATTCATACTTTTTGTTCTTCTTTTTATGAGTCAATTTAGTTAGGGCTGGCAATAAGGAAAAAAACCCTCGATAAAATCTTCGGTAATATCTGGCTAAACCAAAAAATTTGTCATAATTCTGTCGGTGTTGTCGGTGCAGTACCAATTTTGGATAGCCTAACCTTCGCAGGATCACCGTGGAACTACCTTTATTGTTGATCACGTGACCCGAGAAATTATACCGACTCAAGCAAAGAATCGCACTTCGAGAATTTAGCGCTACATTGCTCCTGTTCTTGTGCAACTCCAAAAATGATCTTCAAATGTTCTTCATGCTTTCTTTTATTCTTAGAGTAGATTAAGTTTGTCATCAATGAATACGATTCACAAATTATCGAGGTATGGTTTGCCATTACTCGATTCATTAGATCCTGAATACGCACAGGAGCGTTCGTTAACTAAAATGGACATTACCTTGAAAATTCATAGTGACCGTACTAGTCCGAAAAAGCGTAATGGGAATATCTTCTTCTTTAATTCGGAAGTTGGTGATAAACCAGTACCGCAGATCGCTCTCTGAGTATACGCTGGAACTTGAAGTTGATCAAAATGTGTCAATCTCGGAACGTGGATTACCGATTCTTGACTGTCAACTTCTTTAGCTAGCGATAATCGATTGCACATACGGAATGTATCCGTCTACTCTTACGAACAACACTGGAGCTCTCCAAGGTGAAAGCTCGGGCGATATTAAACCATTTTCTTAGTAATACCTTTAATTGATCCGAACATTCTTTCAATTCAGACTGGTGCCAAACGGTATTTTTTGGTGCAAACACGCGCAAGGTGCGGCTCTGGGCACAAGTCTCAATTATAAAAAAAAAAAATTCAACTTGTCGAAGGTGGTAGGAGTCTGGCAAATCGTCAGAAACACCTCAGGAATGTTACAAACTCACTGGCACGTCTTGCAATGTTTTCTTTGTGGTTCTTTCTCTGTACTTGAGCTCACGAAACCAACTGGGATCCTCTTTCTATGTATTTTCTGCTTTGAAGCGGATATCTCCTTCAATCGTGAACTGCACACCACTATCAACCTTAATAAACTAATGTCTTGTTCTTGTAAGGCACATGTACTTCCTTCTTACCACACACGATGACGGCATGCGTTCTCACCAACCAATCATTCCAATTATTACATCGAAGTACCCAACTCTATTGTTATGAGATTATGTCAAATAAGTGGTCAAGTAATATTCAGAGTCTACAACCCTTCAGAATAGTGTTGGTGTTATACCACTTTTCCCGTCGGCTAGTTTCGACTTCGATCTAGTATTTAATTTGGCTGGTATAATATCCAAGTAATGGCTAAATCTAACATCCACAAAACTTTTATCCGCTCCCGAATCAAACAGTATTGTAACATAACGATTATTCAATAAGAACGTACAGAGCTCAACGGACATTCAGACCTGGTTTGTGTTCGACATCAAGAACGATACGCTTGCCTCGCACGTTTCCACCTTGTCGATCAGCTTTCTTTGGGCATGCATAGCTCTTGTGGCCTCTTTCACCACATTCATAACAAACTACAGTTGATCGAGCATTGGTACCAGAAACCACATTCTTGCTTCTGCAGTCCTTGTCCTTGTGTCCCATTTTTCCACAATTGTTGCACTTTGGTGGGCACTGATCAAAATGACATATCCCACAACGGTTACATTTGGAAGCAACCCCAGTTTGGTTTGCTCCCATTTTGATGAACTGTGGGCAGAGCCGCATAACATTCCATATGTCTGATTGTTGTTCTGGTTTGTGGGGTTGTTGTTTCGGTAATTTTCTCCTGTTGTTGTTGTTGTTGTTGTTGTTGTTCTCCACTTTCTCTTGTTGCCTTCGGCAATTCTTTCAGCTTTGGCTTGTAACTTTTACTCCATTAGGGTATGAGCCATTCAGACAGCTTCATTAAGGAACAACAGGTATAGACGAAGTTGTTTTCCTTTACTGTTTTCAGGCAACGCCAGTAAGTATGCCTCCACTTTTCTTCTTTTCCTCGGAACCATTTTGGCATAGCAGGCCATTTCATTAAACCTTTTGGGTGAAAGCGATATATTGGAATCTTTCACCCTCAAGTTCCACAGTTCGACTTCCATTCTATTGTTCTCTTCTGGCGGAAGAATTCTTTTTTTCATCATATTTTCATATATTCCAGGATTGCATTGAACCACCTCAAGACCCAAGGTGGCGACCTTGATGAGTTCCACCATGTCAGGGCTCGACCCTGAAGTGTAGCCGCAGCAAACTTTACCTTGTTTCTCTCTGCACATTCGCTAATGCTGAAAACACTTTCCGTTTTCTCGAACCAACGGCATAACTCAACAGCACCTTCGTTGCCATGGAAACTAGTGGGGTTACATTTCATGAAACTTGAGTATGTACATTCACGAGCAGGTGGTGCCCCACCTTGACCTTGAGCATTTATCCCGGTATTACCGCCGGATCCGCCGGCTCCATTAGTGTTTCCTCTTATAGCCACGATCATGTAGCATAGTGTTTTTTTTGCAAGCCACCTACAGAGAAAGCTTCTCATGGCGGCTTGGGGTCATGGCTCTTGGCGGCATGATTCTGTCCTATCATGAAGAAAAACTCAAGAGTATTATACATTGGTATAACATAACATGTCTAAGCAATCAATCCAAGGGTAAAATAGAATATCACACATGTTATAAGCAATCAAAGCCTAAAGAGATCACAAACATCATATAGATAATCAAATGATAGTAATTTTTCGACCATCAAAAAGATAGTACCAGGTTGATTGTTTTACAAAACATGACCAAAATCGTTGCAATCTAAGTACATAGTCTATAAACGACATCGCCCGGGTTTCGTGATAGGCAAAATAAAGAGGACTACAATTATCCTACACTACAGATTGTAACCGAGGGGCTCCAGGTGGTTTGTGACAGTGTGGGTCACTTAGTAGTTAGTAGCAGCATAATCGCCCTCATCTCTATCGTGCAGCATCTCTAACCATGACTAGGGTATCATCGCATTCGCGGATGACGAGTAGGACGAGGGAGATGGATCATCAGGGTCAGTTAGTATGCTCAAACAGGAGCTATGGAGCAGTAGGTGCACATATGGTCTTTCACGATAATGTTCTTGAACGGGTTGTATGGTGCACTGAACCCAAAGACACTGTCTTAGATTCTAAGGTGGTGCCATGAAAGCGATCAAAATCCTCCTGAGTAGATTCTAACATCATCTTCAATTTCATATTTTCTTCTGTCTCCCTTCACTAAACTCTCAGAACTTGATCTTCCATCGTACACTCTTTTCTTGCCTGAGTGCATGTTCACCCCTTATTTGAGACTTCTTAAACAGTGTCAAATTTACCACCATTTTGATCCATCACACTGAGCCTTTTCAGGTTTGAGTGTTCCGTGTTAGCCCGGTCAAACATTTGTTGAGTAAGGCCCTTGACCTGGCGATGTAGAGTGTTGACATTCCTTCCTGTGGTGGTTTCCAGGAGCAAAAAAACCTATCGAGAAGGTCCAGTACCCACATAGATGGTACCCGAGAATAGGCGCACAGAGTATGGTACCTTAGTGATGGTACCAACAGTAGCAGCCTTAGCCTCTTGCTCATGATCATAAGGAGTAGGAGCAATGCCATTTCCTTGGACTCGGTTTTGTTTGTGTCTGATCTGGGTGGTGGTACGGTTGAGGGGATCAGCATTCCTCATAAGGGTTGATGAACGCAGCATCATAATCATCATCATCATCAGTTTCTTCCTCCAATTCTTACTCCATTCTGATCTTCTTCTCTTCTTCTTCTTCATCATCTTCGAGTATCCATCCATTCATGTAACCCTCTGAATTGAGGATTTTGGTGAAGTGCAATTACATTTTAAATGGTCAGCTCGGGCCGCGAGTTCAAGGTTGCTCTTACCGGATAATCTTCGGGAAATCCGGACAACATTGATAAGGGAGGTAGGTTTGCCATGATAATCTGTAAATCACGCAAAATAATTCCATAAGGTCACTATATAAAAATATTATATGAATAATAACTTATGCAAATATGCAAATGCATGACGATGCTCCATGAACGAACGTGATGATTGATATAAACCAGATAATGAACAGCTAATTTTGTTATGTATATGAATTACATTTTTATGTAATTAAACAAATAATTTTTCAATGCTTCATAAATAAGCATGACAATCGATATATACATTTTAAATATATATCATAATATTTATCATATAAATATTTTTAATCGCAATGCACCCGAAAGTGCATAAGTATTAAATTGGAATCATAAGCTTGGGGGGGGAACCTTGGCGAGGGCAACGAGGAGTCTTAGCGCAAGCCGAAGAAAAAAAAAGGTTTTGGTTAAGGTTTAGAAAAACGACCTATTTCTTTTAACATAGGCTACTGTGATACCCAATCTTTAACACCCCCCAACTTTACATTGCAGCCGGAAACAACAGTTTGGAGTGTTAAGACATAGCACAATAACATAAGAATATAAAGAACGACTCAAAAGAGCGTTTTAAAACATAACATTTGTCCCATTCAGGTAAAATCAGAGTCGAAAATTTGTCCACAAGGATCGTACCATACAAACATTCATAAGAAGTTTTAATTTTTAAAACATAACACAAATAGGGTTTTGCAATGGAATGGAACCAAAACAAGTTTTATCAAAAACAGTTCGCCGCTAAACTCCATTCGCCACTCCACGCCATCAACTTGGTCACCTGAGATAACCATGCTAAAAAGTCATCGAAAACGTTGAGTGAAACCAAAGAGTTTATAGAATATAGATGTGAACACAGTATTTTTAATCATCGAAAACGTGTGGATCAGTAAGTTATAACACTAATGCATTAAGCTCATGCATTGAAGCGTTCTAACCAACCATATTATTAAATTATGTACCACAATGCCCACAACTTGGTAATATTGCAAATATACCTAAAGAAATTTCATTACAAATGTCCTTTAGGGGTGATCGCGCCCATGGATGTCACACCCCGACCGGGCAGTCACGGCCCCACATAGATCTATTAAATGTACTAGCGCCTATCTCATCATAGGTAATTAACAATGCATGAATTAGGGTGCCTTTTTGCAAATATGGTACTTCTGCAATTAGTTACAATCGGTTCCAGAAACCGAAAAATCACTCTTCGGGCTTTAATTTATAAAACTAGCATGTATCTCCATCGCGGTTTATAAAAATATTTATAAGTAGAAAGGCGTGTGGCTATGAAACTCACCGTGGAATATTAGATCAGAAGTATGACGAGTATCAAGCGAGCAGGGAGTACTCTAAGCACCTCCTAAATACGTTGGACGGACTTAGTAGTAGAAAGTAACAATACGTAAAAATTAAACCAATGATCATGAGATGTGTTTCCGAGATAGCATGGCATTCCTCTATAACTTATCCCCAAATCCTTTATAACGCCAAAATGGACATGTGGACCTGGTCTTTTGGCAATATGAACAATCTACTAAGTTTTCGGTTTTAATTTTTATTTTATCACGGTTGTACTTACGTCTTTTAAATTTTTAGATAGACTGTTAAAAAAACTCAGTTGCGATTTTTTCTGACTTCACGGGAACTCATTATCTCCTACTCACAAATGTTCTATATGTGGGCATCACTCCTGGAAAGTTTTTTAGGTCTAGTTTCCAAAAATGTAACGACTCATATCTACAAAAGTTTCGTAACTATGTGAAAAGACTGTTTTACCCCTGGTTATCCAAAACAGAAAATTTCCAAAAATTTTACCCTTTACTAAAATGGCCATAAATCCCAAACCATGATAGCAATGAAGGTGAGGCCAAAAGCTATAGCTTCCTTAAGATGTATACCACTGATCAATCTTTTTAAACCTAACTTTTTATTGCAAAAAAAAATTGGGGTTTTAACCTCTGTTTTTAATATAGGTCCAGATTTGACCTATTTCATGTTATTGACTCATTAACTCCCTCATACTCCCAAGGATGTTGGTTTGAGCATCCAACTATCCTATGTTACTAAAACATGTATCTTACCAGACTGTTATATAATCATTGGAATACAAGACAAAATTATTATTGCTTAACCGTTTTTGCTACTGTTTCAAACGAGTCCCAATCATTTTACCCTAAAACCTTTCCAAAAATCATCAAATCCTAACTCTAACAATCCATGCATTGCTATACCAAGCTCGTAAACACAACTCACACATGATATTAAATGCATTTTACAGAATCAAACATCCATTTTCATGGATCAAAATCAAAAGAAAAATTAAAGATTAAGAGATAACCTTACTAGCAAATGATTCAAACAAGAAAATCAAAACCAACAATTGCTTTCTTCTTGTTAGGGGCTGGCATTGTAATACCTCATCATTTTTGACTTTGCTTTAGCTTCACGGATTGCTGCTCGTTCACGTCTTTCTTCCAACAGGTCCAAATTTAGCCTGATTTCATCATCATTACACACTATATCCACTGCCGCGGTTCTGTATGTTTGCATTCCGATTTCTGCGGGTATGACGGCTTCCGTGCCTTAAGTCAGAGAGAAGGGAGTGTCCCCATTGCTTGACTTGATCATTGTACGGTGAGCCCAAAGGACATGAGGGATTTCCTCTATCCAATTTTTGTTTCCTTCGCCCAGGCGAGCTTTGATTCCTTCTCCTAGGCTTCTATTCGCTCTTTCCACAAGCCCATTGGACTGCGGATGTTTCACCGAGGCGAAGCGTTGTGTGATATTTAACTTCTCGCACCAATCTTTGAACGGGTTGTCGCTGAATTGTTTACCGTTATCTGAAACTATCTCTCTCGGAAGCCCAAAGCGACACACTATATTGTCCCAGACAAACTTTTTTACTTGACCACCACTGATGGTTGCCACCGCCTTTGCTTCTATCCATTTTGTAAAGTAATCCATGGCGACTATCAAGAATTTGACCTTCCCCAGTCCTTCCGGAAAGGGGCCTGCTATGTCGATTCCCTATTTGTAAAATGGCCATGGGGACGTGATTGAAGTCAGCGGCTGCTGAGGGTTTCTTGGCCCGGGCCTATGCACTTGGCAATCTTTGCACTTGAGTATCATATCCCGTGCATCCCTGTGCATGGTTGGCCAATAATATCCGGACCGCATGGCTTTGGCGACCACGGATCACGGTCTAGCGTGCATGCTGCACGACCCTTCATGTATTTCTCTAATCACATAGTCCGCCTGGAGCGGACCGACACACCTAAGCCACGACCGTAAAACGAGCGTCTATACAGGATTCCGTCCATCAGTTCATATTGTTTGGCTTTGATGCGGAGTTTATTAACCTCCTTCTTATCGGAGGACCCCATCTTTCAGGTACTCTATTATAGGTGTTATCCAGGTTGGGCCCTCTTCCTCGACCACGGCCGCCACCTCTCGCTCTTGGATGGACTTTTCTTGGAGTACCTCGACCAGGACCTGTTTTGACAAATGTGCAAAACTGGTTGATGCAATTTTGCTCAGTGCATCCGCTTTTTTGTTGTGGCTTCTCGGGACCTGGCTTATTGAGAAGCTAGCAAAACCACTCACTAAAGATTTTACCTTTTCCCAATACTTGATCATATTCTCCTCCTTAGCGATATATGTTCCTAGGACTTGATTTGCCAC
This sequence comes from Tanacetum coccineum, assembly GCA_026074375.1. NCBI lineage: Eukaryota > Viridiplantae > Streptophyta > Magnoliopsida > Asterales > Asteraceae > Tanacetum > Tanacetum coccineum. Next base: position 17,484 of record BQNB010011498.1, read on the forward strand.
GAGCTTAGAGTCGACGCTTGCTCGTATATTGCGTACCCCCATTTGTGCCTCAATACGCAGCCCAGCCAGTAATGCCTCATACTCTGCCTTGTTGTTAGAGGCAGTGAACTAGAACCTTAACGCGTAGGTGAACTCTACCCCCTATGGGCTTGTTAGTATCAGACCAGCGCCTGAACCGTCAATACATGACGAGCCATCCGTGAATAGCGTCCATGGTTCTTGCGGGGTCTCCTTTTCTGACATGTCCGTTGTGGCTTCGTCTGGTTTCTCCACAAAGAAATCTGCTAGGATCTGGCCCTTTACTGATGTCCGTGGCTGGTATGTAATGTTATGTTCCCCCAACATGATGCTCTATTTTTGCAGTCGCTCCGCTACCTCAAGGTGCGACATGACTTGCCTAATAGGCTAGTCCGTGATAACCGCGATAGGATGGGCTTGGAAGTACCTTCATAGCCTCTTGGCCGCGAAGACCAGTGCTAGGACTAGTTTTTCCATTGGAGTATAGTTTAATTCAGGCCCTTGCAAAGCCCGACTCACAAAATAGACTGGCGTCTGGATTGAGTCCCTTTCTGTCATCAAGACAGCGCCAACCGCTCCTTGGGAGGCGGATAAGTACATTATTAGCTCTTCCTTTGGCCTTGGTGCCACCAACATGGGGAGTTCTGATATATGCTGTTTCAGTTGTTTGAAAGCCTGCTCCGCTTCTGGTGTCCAATGGAAATCGCTTTTTTTACGCATTTCTTCAAGGTTTTGAAGAGCGGCAAGGACTTTTCCGCTGACTTAGATAGGAACCTGTTTAGGCCAGCTAACTTCCCGTTGAGGCTCTGAACCTCCTTGATTGTCCGTGGGGATGGAAGTTGCAACACAGCTTCTATCTTCTCTGGGCACGGTTTTATGCCTTCCGGGCCTATCATATATCCTAGGAACATCCCTTCAACTGCTCCGAACGTACATTTTTTCGGATTAAGTTTCATATTGATCTTTCGTAACGTACGGAACGTTTCTTCAATATCTCTTAGAAGCTCTGCTTCTGTATGACTCTTGATAACCAGGTCGTCAACGTACACTTCCAGATTCTGGCCTACCTGCTTTTCAAATGCCTTGTCTACCAGCCGCTGGTACGTGGCTCCGGCGTTCTTGAGACCGAACGGCATTTTAGTGTAGCAATAAACTCCATGAGGGGTATGGAAGGCCGTTTTCTCTTCATCCATTTCCGCCATTTGTATCTGATGATAGCCCTTGTATGCGTCCAAGAAGCACTTGAAAGGGTAACCGCAGAGGGATTCGACCTTCCAATCAATCTCCGGGAGGGGGTAACAATCCTGCGGGCAGGCCTTGTTTAGATTCGTGAAGTCCACGCACATTCTCCAGCTGCCGTCATGCTTTTTTACCATGACTGGGTTAGATAACCAATCGTGGTAGTAGACTTCGCGCATAATCCCTGCTTTCACTAGCTTCTGTACCTCTGCCTGGATGGCCTTGGCTCGTTCCGGAGCCTGGCCCCTCTTTTTCTGTCGGACCGGGGGGTATCCGTCCTGGATATTGAGTCTGTGTTCGGCTATCTGTCGTGGTACCCCTGTCATGTCGGACGGCTGCCATGCAAATATATCTAGATTCCTCTTCAGGAGTGCGCATAGTGTCGTCCGTCCTTCAATGGATAGCGTTCCTCCCAGAGCAACCTCTTGGTCCGGAAAGTCATGATGTATTGCTACCTTTAAATTTTTCTGACCTCCTTCAATCTTTTTCGTGGAGTCTTTTGAAGTTGCCGTGATGGTAGCGCACTCGTTTGGCGTCAGGATAGTGCTACGGATAGTCACTACTCCACCATCTACTGGGAACTTGAGCATTCCATGAGCCGTGGATGGTACTGCTTGGATTTCTCTGATCCCAGGTCTCCCAATGATGCCGTTGTACGGTGATGGTGACCTTACTATCATAAAATTCATCCACGCTTTTGTGAAGTGCTCTGCGTCTCCTATAGTTACCAACAGCCTTAGTTGCCCCAGCGGCCATATAGTTTCCCCACTGAAGCCGGTTAGGGATGTGGTGGCAGGAACCATTTGATTCTTAATCTCTGGCCGGAGGCGGTTGAAGCAATGATCGTAAAGGACTTCCATCGACGAGCCTTCGTCCACATACATGCGGTGAATCGCGTGTCCTCCGATTTCTGCTTCTATAACCAATGGACCTTCTATTCCCTTGTTGGCAGACAACGGAGGGAACGTGATCTCGTTTTCCTGAGCAAAACTCAACGTCACCTTCTGTCGAGTCACTCTATGCCACGGATGTATCATATAGATGGCTGCAGCTTTCTCTTTGGTCGGGGCCTCCTTTTTTCCATTCATTTGCTTATCTCTGTCCTGCCTGATTTCTTTGATAACGTGTGAGAGCTTACCTGCCTTTACCAATTCCTTGATCTGCTTCTTTAGCTGCATGCATTCGTCCGTACTGTATCCTTTGTCGTTGTGAAACTCATAGAACTTGTTGCTGCTTCTTTTGTCTGCGGGAGTCACCATGGGAGGTGGTGGTTTAAACTTCTTCGACTCAGCGGCAAAGATTTCTTTTGCCGTCCTATTCAGGGGGTGAGCTTGCTTGATCCCCGTCCATCCCTTGGTTGGTTTCGAAAGTCGGATCTTCGCTCAGAAGTGTGCCGCTTGGACTGGTCCTGCGGCTTCCAAGGGGTGTGAACTTTCTTTTTTGACGCGGCCGCGGTTTCTCCTCGTATAAAAGCCGTGGTCGTAATCATCATCTCCTCCAGAGTCTTTGGGACATGTTCATTGAGACGTTTCGTCAACTCAGGGTTATTGACTCCATGCATGAATCCAGAGATTTTCATGCACTCCGGGGCCCCCTTCATACGTCCAGTTTCAACTTTGAAACGCTCCATGAATTCCTCAATCGTCTCTCCATCTTTCTGCTTGATGTTGTGAATTTCCACTGGGTCCTTCACATGCTTCTTCTGTTGCATAAAATACGCGAGGAAAGCCGCTTTTAGATCCTTGTAACTATCAATGCTTTCCGGAGGTAGTTCATCAAACCATACCCTCGCGGCCCCTATTAAGGTGGAGTTGAACATATGGCACCATGTGGGCATTGCCCAACGTTCCACTTGGGCCGAGGCTTGGAAGACCTTTAAGTGGTCTTCCGGATCTCCAGTTCCATCATATGTTTTCACGTTGTTGGGCATTCGCGTCTTCCTCGGGCTCCTAAAGTTGCGAATTCGAGGTGTAAACGGATCCACATCCTCGCAGCTCCAAGGTACGGCCAGGTCTTCCTCCAGTGTCTTGCGCCTTTTATTTCTTGACTTCCAATGGCCCGTGTCACTGATGCTGCTTTCAGATCCGCAAGATGGTGGAGATGCGCTTTCCCTCCATCTCCTTGTGCTCCTGGATCGACGTTTGTCTCGAGGGGGTCCTTTGTACTTGGTCCTAGTCCCTTGGGGGGAGTAGATACCATCGTACGACTCTTCAGTGTCGCGGAGGCGATCTTTGTGTCGGGGGCGGTCTCTACTGGGGGAGCGACCTCTAATACAGGAAGGATCCCTAGAGCTTGTCCTGCTCGGTCTAGACCTTGTCATGCTTGGTGAGTAGGTATCGCTGAGTTGTTCGTGTACACTTCTCCTTCGACGGCTCAGACGATTAAACACGTTCCCGTCATTGTATCTTAAGCGATCCTGGACCCTAGGCCTCCTTGAAGAGGTATGGTATCTCACGGGTGAGACGCCAGCACTTGAATTTTGAGAACCCTCTCTTGTTCTCTGACCTTTCTCGGAGCTTTCTGCGAAATCCAGTCTGGTATGAACTTCTTTTCGCTTATCGCGACGGACTTTATCCATGATAATGGGTAAGATGTCATCGTAGTGTTCCTCACAAAAGTCATGGATGTTAACTTTATCCCTTTCCTTCTGTGTTTTTTCTTTGTTCGTTGTTTTTGTGACAGTGGTCACAATTGGGGTTGTGTTAGCCACTGCGCTTATTCTTCATAGTGATTCCCAGTGTCGGGTCCCACGGATGGTGCCAACTTGTTGATGCAAAAGTTAGGCTGGATCTGATTTGGCCCGAATAGGTAGTTATTCAGGCTGGGGAACCTTATTCCTACACCAAGTGAATTTCGTTGAGGACTCCTGCACAAGGAATAAAGAACACGCGTTAACCTTATCGTGGGAGCGGATCCCACGATTAGCCTCCGGCGTGAGAGTAAGTATATGGTTCTTGGAGAGTAATCGAGTATGATTAAGGTTTTTAGGTGATACCTCATTGATGATGATTGTTGATCATTTTATAGGCCTCATGCTCATTAGGGTTTCCCCACAATTCGGCCTAAGCCTTATCCGACGAAACCGGGATTTGACATTATCTTGGCCTATTTAAACTAGCAGAGTATATCCCCTACTTAATTTAGGGTTATCCTTCCCTGAAATAGCACATAAATCAGTTGCATGCAGAATACAACCGTTAAAAACCGTGTCGTGAAAGCCGCGTTCCGGACAGGTGTCCGTGACACACTAGCGGGTCCGCGACCGTGACACACTAGCGGGTCCACGACCCGTGACCGCGATACAGGTTAAACCCACAAAGAAGTATGGGTCGTGCCCGGTCCGTACTATACGTCATCATGTCCCCCCAGTCTACTAGGCGTGGTCGTGGCCAAGAGGTCGCGGCTACTAGACTAAAGGTGAACGAACGCGCCGTACCGTAACCGTCACATGGACCGCCCCCTAAAAATCAAGATACTATCAAAAAACGTGGATAACTGACAAAGGATGAGACGTGTGGGCCCAGAGCTGTTTGAACTTCCCCCAAATCCTAACCTTTCAAAAAAAAGTAGGTGACACGCGTCAATCATCTAAATAGGCACAAATATCGAGGCTGAAATATAAATAGGTCAAGCAATCACTGTTGAAACTTCCACAGTTATCTAATAATTCTGCTATTTTCGCACACACAGCCGCACAAGCTCTTAAATTCTTGGATTCTCGTTACCACAGGTTAGTACCCCACGCCTTTTTAGCAAACTAGGTAAAAATGGGTAGGGACACCATACAACTCGAGGACGCTGTGTCAACCATATCACAAGAGTGTCTTTTAGCGTTCTCATCAGAGTACTTCATACCGGAAAACCTACACCCAGAGCTGTCTGATCCTGGGGATCACATTGTTGATTTCCCAGAAGGCAAGATAGGCGTTTATACAAAAAAAATTGAGTTTGCAAAATTTCACATACCATCTCGCAATTTCTCTTCGACATCCTTGGATACTACCAAATCCATCTTTCGCAACTATCGGTGATAGGTGCAGCGAAAGTTAGCCATTTCGAGATCAACTACCGTGTACTAAATATAATTCCAACCGTGAACCTATTCCGTGTCTTCTACGTGCCGTCGTACAATTCGGGGTGGATGTCTTTTAGCAAGAGACCAGGAAAAAATACCCCACAATGTTATACTAAACCACTCAATTCCTTAAAAAATTAGAACAACCGCTTCTTCTGGGTGGATGAAAAAGTCTTCCCCACCGTTGTGGCCTAACGCACGACTGCTACAAAAGATGATAAGCCAAAGACAAATACCAACTCCGTGATGGATGTGGCGACACTGGACACGCACCGTACCCCCTTCTAAAAAACAACCAGAGGAGCTTTTATGTCTAGTGGGGTTAAGCCGGAATTTCTTCTTACGCGACGACGAGTACCCCATATTTCTAAATGACAACGACCAGGGTGGGTGTTGACTTATTTTTCTTGTTTCCCACATATATAAACATCCATATACGCTAACATTTACCTGCATGTTTTTCAGAAATGGATTTGTTCAATCTTATCAAAGCCCCAAACCCCACCAAGGTTAAGACCGGGACCCGTCAATAAACTGCTCATGAGGTGCCGCTACTTACAACCACCGCGAGCCGCGTGTTCTAAATGGTGGATGCGACTGAGCTCTTCACATCTTCGGGGACACCCTTCACCATGGAGAGGTCCCCGTTGGACTTTTCAAATGAGGATGCCCCCTCTCCCCCCCCCTGCCATTAACGCTGGGTGCTGAAGCCGGGGTTCATGGTCTGGCCGCGGTGAAATAAGAGATCCCCGTAACAGATGATGCAGGGACCACGAAGGCTGCCGTGACACCTGATCTTGAAAAAGAAGTAATTTCCCTGGGGCCGACCATTAAAAAGAGACGCCGACAGAGAGATGCGGGTGAGGGAGAATCCAACGCCCTAGCCAAGGTTTTAAGGAAAGACTATGATGTTGCCCGTGCTGAGCACAACACCCACGGGGGGAAGTCGCTGGCGGATATGAGTGTAGACACAGAGCTTGCCATCCATATTCAAGAGACACAGGAGCCTCCCGTTGCGACGCAAAGTGTCAGCGACCCGGATCCTCTTTCGTATGCTAAGCCACAGTCTAAGCAAGATGTCGCACAGTAAGTAACTTGCACCCTGATCCTTACCCGGTAGTTGATTTTTTGACATTATTATTATTTTCAAGTACAGTTATGCTGACAAAATATTTTCATTGTTCCGTGGATGCAGATCTTCCAAAGAGAAAGGAGTCGCGAGAAACCAAGACTTCGAGAAATCTACACCTTCTCCTCCTATTACTGGGTCTCCAGGAAGCATCTACCAACCGGGATGGGGCGTGCCAAATAGTTGCCGCCTAGACACCCCCGAGGCCTGTCAGGATGTGGTGGATCACATAGCGCCACCGGGGTATTTCTCTAAGCTGCGCCACTTGCCCAATGATGAATTTTTGAGTCAATACAACATAAACCCGGCGAGGCAAGTGTCTATGGGCTCTTAGCTGAGGTTGAGATTCGAGCAGGAGGCTAAAGTTTTGAGGAAATTTGTGGTCCAGGTGACGCGCCGTGACCAGAGGATAGCGACCAGGGAGAAACATATAAAAGATTTAGAGGCCTAGCTTGAAGTTGAGATTTACATGAAAAAAGCCGCGGAAGCCAAGAACTCGAAAGTGACTAAGGAACCAGAGGATCTTCGAATGCGCTTTTCGGGCCTTGAGGTTGGTAACGCCCAATTATCCCAGCAGGTGTCCGTGCTACAGGCTCAAGTAATAGGAGAAAAGAGGGTCATGGCTGCTTTTGAGGATTTCAAGAAGCATGATGATGAGCGGGTGAATGCTCGGTGCGCGGAAATAGACGCACGGTTAGACGCACTGAGCGTTGATTTTGATGAGGAGTTGTACCCTCACATGTTGACAGCAATTTCCGGTCGTCGATGGGTAATTGGGCACGGATTGCGCCTAGCTGTCATGAAATGTGCCGAGTCCATGGAATTAAGGCAAGCTTTTGCCAATGTTGTGTCTGCGGGGATAGCCAAGGGTATGAGCGAAGGGTTGAAATATGGCGTAGAGCATGGGAAAGCTGGTTTAGAGTTGACAGCTGTGGAGGCATACGACCCTGAGGTCGACAATAAATATGTCGCTGCTCTCCATGATTTGAAAGACTTGAACTATCCCTTAATCGAAGAGTTGGAGTAATTGAAGGATGCGCCTCTAGACGTCATCGTGGCCTCCTTATATTTAGATAGTGACACCGGTGAGGATGCTCCTCAGTTCATCCGCGACCTCTGCCCAAGCTCTTCCTAGCTCAAGATTCCTGTGTATTCAGAGGTACGTAACCCCAGGAACCCTTGGGCTTGTAAAGATAAAATTCTACTAGAAGACGCCATTGCGGCCAACATAAGCCGTGCCGAGAAGAAAAAGAAAAGCAGGGTGATATGCCGTACCCATAGGGTCGGTTCAGCCTACCATGCTAGGTCTGATGACGTTCCGGTGTCGGTACCTATCGTAGCTCCTCAAGGCTTACAAATCCTGCTAGCGGATGTTGCTACTCAAACCGAAGACAAGGAATCTCCACGGCTTCTTAGGTCCAAGTCCTTACCTGCTATGTTTAACTTAGATTGGCCATAGTACCGCTTGTGGTACTTTAGATGATTTTTTTTCTTTTGGTATGTAACATGTACACGGATGTCCGTGATTAACAATAGTTGTAATTTACCAACGCTTTATATTTTTGTGATTGCACGTATAGTGGCTTATATGCTCCATGGGAGTCTTTTCTTGTGCATCTAACGTCTTAGGCACATGTAAATTAGGAAAACGGAATTCGTGGCCGCAGGGGTTGCAACCCTCTTACGTGGCAAGCAATTTATAAGGGTACTTATCCTATGAATATCCAGAGATAACCACAATATTGTGTTTGCAATTATGTAATGACAATAATATGAATGAAAAGAAATAAAACAAGACTTACTTTAAACCAATGTTTTCATAAAAAAGACGCGGGGTTAGCTAGACCCAGCGGAGTTTTATTCATATCCTAAAAAAAGACATATAGAAAGGAAAAAATACATGGATTATTTTATTAAAGATCCTAGTCACGAACCCAATCCATGCGTGAGCCGTGGCTCAAAGATAACATTTCTTGAGGTTGGCGATGTTCCACGTCCGCGGAAGGACCGCTCCGTCCATAGACCTTAGCTTGTACGCTCCTCCGCCTAGTACTTCCGTGACCTCGTAAGGTCCTTCCCATTTTGGTCTGAGCTTTCCTCCGTCCATGGCGTGGCTTGCCTCATTACTACGATAGACATAGTCCCCAGGCTTGAAAGTGACACCGCGAACCCTAGCATTGTAATACCTCATCATTTTTGACTTCGCTTTAGCTTCACGGATTGCTGCTCGTTCACGTCTTTCTTCCAACAGGTCTAAGTTTAGCCTGATTTCATCATCATTACGCACTATATCCACTACCGCGGTTCTGTATGTTGGCATTCCGATTTCCGCGGGTATGACGGCTTCTGTGCCGTAAATCAAAGAGAAGGGAGTGTCCCCATTGCTTGACTTGATCATTATACGGTGAGCCCAAAGGACGTGCGGGATTTCTTCTATCCAATTCTTGTTTCCTTCGCCCAGGCGAGCTTTGATTCCTTCTCCTAGGCTTTTATTCGCTCTTTCTACAAGCCCATTGGACTGCGGGTGCTTTACCGAGGCGAAGCACTGTGTGATATTTAACTTCTCGCACCAATCTTTGAATGGGTTGTCGCAGAATTGCTTACCGTTGTCCGAAACTATCTCTCCCGGAAGCCCAAAGCGACACACTATATTGTCCCATACAAACTTCTTTACTTGACCACCACTGATGGTTGCCACAGCCTTTGCTTCTATCCATTTTGTAAAGTAATCCATGGCGACTATCAAGAACTTGACCTTCCCAGGTCCCTCCGGAAAAGGACCCGCAATGTCGATTCCCCATTTGTAAAATGGCCACGAGGATGTGATTAGAGTCAACGGCTGCTGAGGGTTTCTTGGCACGGGCCTATGTACTTGGCAATCTTTGCACTTGAGTATCATATCCCGTGCGTCCCTGTGCATGGTTGGCCAATAATATCCGGACCGCATGGCTTTGGCGACCACGGAACACGGAACACGGTCTTCGTGTATTTCTCTAATCACATAGTCCGCCTGGAGCGGACCGACATACCTAAGCCACGGCCGTAAAAACGAGCGTCTGTATAGGATTCCGTCCATCAGCTCATATTGTTTGGCTTTGATGCGGAGTTTATTAGCCTCCTTCTTGTCATCCGGGAGGACCTCATCTTTCAGGTACTCTATTATGGGTGTCATCCAGGTTGGCCCTTCTTCCTCAACCACGGCCGCCACCTCTTGCTCTTGGATGGACTTTTCTTGAAGTACCTCGACCAGGACCTGTTTTGATAAATGTGCAAAACTGGTTGATGCAATTTTGCTTAGGGCATTCGCTTTTTTGTTGTGGCTTCTCGAGACCTGGCTTATTGAGAAACTAGCAAAGCCACTCACTAGGGATTTTACCTTTTCTAGATACTTGATCATATTTTCCTCCTTAGCGATATATGTTCTTAGAACTTGATTTACCACGAGCTTAGAGTCGACACTTACTCGTACATTGCGTACCCCCATCTGTGTCGTAATACGCAGCCCAGCTAGTAATGCCTCGTACTCTGTCTCGTTATTAGAGGTAGTGAACTGGAACCTTAGCGCGTATGTGAACTCTGCCCCATATGGGCTTGTTAGTATCAGACCCGCGCCCGAACCATCAATACATGACGAACCATCCGTGAATAGCGTCCATGGTTCTTGCGGGGCCTCCTTTTCTGACATGTCCGCTGAGGCTTCCTCTGGTTTCTCCACAAGGAAATCTGCTAGGATCTGGCCCTTTACTGATGTCCACGGTCGGTATGTGATGTTGTGTTCCCCCAACATGATGCTCTATTTTTGCAGTCGCCCCGCTATATCAGGGCGCGTCATGACTTGCTTAATGGGTTGGTCGCGAAGACCTTCATAGCCTCTTGGCCGCGAAGACCAGTGCTAGGACTAGTTTTTCCATTGGAGTATAGTTTAATTCAGGCCCTTGCAAAGCCCGACTCACAAAATAGACTAGCGTCTGGATTGAGTCCCTTTCTGTCATCAAGACAGCGCCAACCGCTCCTTGGGAGGCAGACAAGTACATTATTAGCTCTTCCTTTGGCCTTGGTGCCACCAACATGGGGAGTTCTGATATATGATGTTTTAGTTGTTTGAAAGCCTGCTCCGCTTCTGGTGTCCAATGGAAATCGCTTTTTTTTACGCATTTCTTCAAGGTTTTAAAGAGCAACAAGGACTTTTCTGCTGACTTAGATAGGAACCTGTTTAGGCCAGCTAACTTCCCATTAAGGCTCTGAACCTCCTGGATTATCCGTGGGGATGGAAGTTGCAACACAGCTTCTATCTTCTCTGGGCATGGTTTTATGCCTTTCGGGCCAACCATATATCCTAGGAACGTCCCTTCAACTGCTTTTAACGTACATTTTTCGGATTAAGTTCCATATTGATCTTTCATAATGTATGGAACGTTTCTTCAATATCCCTTAGAAGCTCTCCTTCTGTGTGACTTTTGATAACCAGGTCGTTGACGTACACTTCCAAATTCTGGACCACCTGCTTTTTAAATGCCTTGTCTACCAGCCGCTGGTACGTGTCTCTAGCGTTCTTGAGATCGAACAACATTTTTGTGTAGTAATAAACTCCATGAGGGGTATGGAAGGCCGTTTTCTCTTCATCCAATTCCGCTATTTGTATCTGATGATAGCCCTTGTATGCGTCCAAGAAGCACTTGAAAGGGTAACCGCGGAGGGATTCAACCTTCCAATCAATCTTCGGGAGGGGGTAACAATCCTGTAGACAGGCCTTGTTTAGATTCGTAAAGTCCACGTACATTCTCCAGCTGTCGTCATGCTTTTTTACCATGACTGGGTTAGATAACCAATCGTGGTAGTAGACTTCACGCATAATCCCTGCTTTCACTAGCTTCTGTACCTCTGCCTAGATGGCATTGGCTCGTTTCAGAGCCTGGCCCCTTTTTTCTGTCAGATCGAGGGGTATCCATCCCGAGTATTGAGTCTGTGTTCGGCTATCAGTCATGGTACCCCTGTCATGTCAGACGGTTGCCATGCAAATATATCTAGATTCCTTTTTAGGAGCGCGCATAGTGTCGTTCGTCCTTTAATGGACAACGTTCCTCCCAAAGCAACCTCTTGGTCCAAAAAATCATGACGTATTGCTACCTTCAAATTTTTCTGACCTCCTTCAATCTTTTTTATGGAGTCTTTTGAAGTTTTCGTGATGGTAGCGCATTCGTTTGGCATTAGGATGGTGCTACGAATAGTCACTACTCCACCGTTTACTAGGAACTGGAGCATTCCATGAGTCGTGGATGGTACTGCTTAGATTTCTCTAATCCTGTCTCCCAATGATGACAGACTCTGAGTCCGGTGGATGGTGACAACTTTACTTATCATAAAATTCATCCACGCTTTTGTGATTCACTAACGTGTCTACGTCTCCTATAGTTACCAACAGCCTTAGTTACCCTAGCGGCCATATAGTTTCCCCATTGAAGCCGGTTAGGGATGTGGTGGCAAGAACCATTTGACTCTTAATCTCTGGCCGGATCTGGTTAAAGCAATGTTCGTAAAGAACTTCCATCGAGGAGCCTCCGTCCACATACATGCGGTGAATCGCGTGTCCTCGTTTTATGCCTTCTATGACCAATGGACCTTCTGTTCCCTTGTTGGCAGACAACAGAGGGAATGTGATCTCATTTACATAAGCAAAACTCAACGTCACCTTCTGTCGAGTCACCCTATGCCACAACTGTATCATATAGATGGTCGTAACTTTTTCTTTGACCAGGGCATCCTTTTTTCCATTATTTTGCTTATCTCTGTCCTGCCTGATTTCTTTGATAATGTGTGAGAGCTTACCCGCCTTTACCAATTCCTCAATCTTCTTTTTTAGCTACATGCATTCGTCCGTACTATATCTTTTGTCGTTGTGAAACTCACAGAACTTGTTGCTGCTTCTTTTATCTGAAGGAGTCACCATGGGAGGTGGTGGTTTAAACTTCTCTGACTCAGTGATAAAGATTTCTTTTGTGCATCCTGTCAGAGGGGGTGAACTTGCTTGATCCCCATCCATCCTTTGGTTGGTTTCGGAGTCGGATCTTCGCTTAGAGGTGTGCCGCTTGGACTGGTCCTACGGCTTCCAACGGGTGTGAACTTTCTTTTTTGATGCGGTAGCGGTTTCTCCACGTATAAAGGTCATGGTCATAGTCATCATCTCCTCTAGAGTCTTTGGGACATGTTCATTGAGGCATTTTGTCAGCTCAGGGTTATTGACTCCATGCATGAATCCAAAGATTTTCATGTACTATGGGGCCCCCTTCATACGTCCATTTTCAACTTTGAAACGCTCCATGAATTCCCCAATCGTCTCTCCATCTCTCTTATTGATGTTGTAATTTCACTTAAGTCCTTCACCATGTTCTTGTAGCATAGAAGTACGCGAAGGGATAAGATGCTTTTAGATCCTTATAACTATCGATGCTTTCCGGAGGTAGTTCATCAAACCATACCCTCGCGGCCCTAATTAAGGTGAAGTTGAACATATGGCACCATGTGGGCATTGCCCAACATTCCACTTGGGTTGAGGCTTGGAAGACCTTTAAGTGGTCTTCTGGATCTCTAATTCCATCATATGTTTTCACGTTGTTGGGCATTCGCGTCTTCCTCGAGCTTCTGAAGTTGCGAATTCGAGGTGTAAACGGATCTACATCCTCGCAGCTCCAAGGTACAGCCAGGTCTTCCTTTAGCATCTTGCGCCTTTTATCTCTTGACTTCTAATAGCCCATGTCACTGGTGCTGCTTTCAGATCTGTAGGATGGTGGAGATTCGCTTTCCCTCCATCTCCTCGTGCTCCTGGATCGACGTCTGTTTTCGTCCCGAGGGTGTCCTCTGTACTTGGTCCTAGTCCCTTAGGAGAAGAGTACCAATCGTATAAATCTTTTATGTCGCGGGAGCGTGCATCTCTGTGTCGCGAACTGGTCTCTACAGGGGGAGTGACCTCTAATGCGGGAAGGATCCCTAGAGCTTGTCCTGATCGGTCTAGACCTCGTCATGCTTGGTGAGTAGGTACCACTGACCTGTTCGTGTGTACTTCTCCTTTGACGGCTTAGACGATTAAACACGTTCCCGTCATTGTATCTCAAGCGGTCTTGGACCCTAGGCCTCCTTGAAGGGGTGTGGTATCTCATGGGTGATACGCCAACACTTGAATTTTAAGAACCCTCTCTTGTTCTCTGACCTTTCTCGGAGCTTTTTGCGAAGTCCAGTCTGGTATGAACTTCCTTTCGCTTATCGCGATGGACTTTATCCATGATAATGGGTAAGATGTCATCGTAGTGTTCCTCATATAAGTCCTAGATGTTAACTTTATCCCTTTCCTTCTGCGGTTTTTCTTTGTTCGTTGTTTTTGTGACAGTGGTCACAATTGGGGTTGTGTTAGCCATTGTGCTCATTCTTCAAAGTGATTCCTAGTGTCGTGTCCCACAGATGGCGCCAACTTGTTGATGCAACAGTTAGGTTGGATCTGATTTGGCCTGAATAGGTAATTATTCGGGCTGAGGAACCTTATTCTTGCACCAAGTGAACTTCGTTGAGGACTCCTGCACAAGGAATAAAGAACACACGTTAACCTTATCGTGGGAGCGGATCTCACGATTAGCCTCCGGTGTGAGAGTAAGTATATGGTTTTTGGAAAGTAATCAAGGATGATTAGGGTTTTTAGTGATACCTCATTGATGATGATTGTTGATCCTTTTATAGGCCTCATGCCCAATAGGTTTTCCCCATAATTTGGCTTAAGCCTTATCCGACAAAATCGAGATTTGACATTATCCTGGCCTATTTAAACTAGCAGAGTATATCCCCTATTTATTTTAGGGTTATCCTTCCCTGAAATAGCGCATATAACTAGATGCATGATAAATAACAGGTGTATTGGTTTGACCGACCGCGACCGTGACACACTAGCGGGTTCGTGATCCGTGACCGCGATATAGGTTAAGCCCACAAGAAGTATGGGCCGTGCCCGGTACGTACTATACGTCATCAGAAATTATTTATGTGCCCGAGATTTTTTTAAGAAATAAGGGAAGAGACATGGAAAGTAAATTATGTCTAATTCCCTCTTTTAAACTTCTTCTCAAAGTTAGGATGATTTGGAGAGAAGTGGATCATGAGCCTTCTTATTTTTTCTTAATCACCAAAATACCCTCGACCTAATATACATGCTCTATATAACTCGACTTTTCTTTTAACAAAAACAACCGCAGCAGCTTCACGACCCACCTGTAGTTAAAAGGTAAATTTATGATAAATTAGCAATCGTCGTACTTATTTCTATGATATGCTTGTTAATCATGTGTTTTTTTATACCTGGATGTATATTACTATGCTTGTTACTCTTGTTTTTTATGCTGCAATAGTTCATCTTCCAAATCCCACAATTCTCATATCAAAGTTTATATACTTTTATCATATGAAAATTTATTATAGATTTATAAACCTTGACAGCGGTAGGCATTATTTATTACTAGTAAATTGGTTTATACTTTCATGGTTTATATATCTCGTAGACTTGTTTGTCTTTTAAACATTGACATATATAACAGATACAATGGATAATATTGCTCTAGAGAGAATATCACTATACGAGTGTAGTTAGTGATCAAACAATAGCTGCAGCCATTTGATTTGGCTACTGGTAGCGTTTGTTACACGTCGTAGACTTAACCACATGAACTGTCCGAATTTACCCACCAAAGAACTTACGTTACATTGAAAGCATGTACGGGAAGAGATGTTACACAACCTCTCAGCAAGTGGTAAATGTCGTGAAGTTATCGTATAAGCATGATGCTTTTAGAAACATAATTTTGTGCGATCTTTTATGTGCGATCATGGTGGTCTGCTTTTCCGACCAACTCAACGTATGTCTGTTGAGGGGCATGTTGCTAGATTTTTGCATATTGTAGGAAATGATTTGAGAAACCGTTTTGCATCTTGGATTTATCGTCACTCCATGTCAACAACTAGTAGGTCAATGCATAGAGTTTTGAGAGCAATTATATCCTTAGAAGATCGTTATTTTCATCAACCTATCGGTCAAATTGTTCCTAAAGAAATTCAAGAAAAAAAAGGTTTTATCCTTATTTTAAAGATTGTGTAGGAGCAATTGATGGAACACATGTCCGTGTGAGAGTGCCTAATAAAGAAGCCGCAAGATACCGAGGTCGTAAGGGATACCCAACGATCAATGTCCTAGCTGCTTGCACATTTGATTTAAAGTTTACATATGTTTTAACTGGTTGGGAGGGTACTGCATCGGACTCGAGAATAATTAAAAATGCCCTCACTAGAGATGATAAGCTACTGATTCCGGAGGGAAGGTTTAACCTATTTACCTCCGGTCTCACATCAATTCATTTGGTCAATGCGGGTTTACCGCATAGAAGTACACTAATAGCACCTTATTGAGGTGTGAGATACCATTTAAAAGAGTACTCAACCCGTGCACCTCAGAACGCACGAGAGCTCTTTAACCTCCGCCACTCATCATTACAAAATTCAATTGAACGAGCATTTGGTGTACTTAAAAATCGGTTTCCTATCATTAGAAGCACAACTGAACCATTCTACTCTTGCGCAACACAATCAGACATATTTTTGGCATGCTGCATCCTGTATAATTTTTTACTTGAAGTTGATCGCGACAAAGATCTTGAAGAAGGGGTGATACAAGAAATTTTAAATACACCACAAGATGAAGCCCGTCATGAATCGAGGGAAACAAGTGATGGTAGTTCGGTGGGAGAACAACTACGCAACTCAATTGCAAATGAAATGTGGACCAATTACTTGATGTATCCAAACAATGAAATTGATATGTCAAAATAGTTTTTTTATTGTTAACTGTAGTACCCGGATTTAAACTTTTTAAATAAAAATATTTGATGTTTTTATATTATATTTAGTATGTCTTAAGTTTGTCATTCTATTGCATGTGTTTAATACTGACTATGTATGCCTTTTACATAGTTGTAGCAGCTTATCTGATAACCTTACTGTCGGTTGTACTGCAAACTATCTGATAAATCCAAACAGCTTATGGGCTACCAAACATAATTCTATTGCAATATCTGATAAATCAAGACTATTGTGGTACATACATACTTCTATTACATGTGTTTTAATACGTACAAACTATGTATTCTTTTGACATGTTGTTCGAAAATAAATGTATGCCTTTTACATACTTGTAGCAGACATTATCTTCTGTATCTGATAATTACATCAGCAACTAATCAAACATATCATACGTATTCTATTGCAACAGCTTATCCAAACATTTTTTACTTATGGTAGTCCATTATAGTTAGCTTTGTCCTTCTATTGTCTTATGCACAAGCTTATCATGGGCAAAAAGGATGAAACTAAGGAAAAAAAGCCACAATTCAATTGGAGCGATGAAATGGAGTATGCATTTATTCAAGCTATGATCACACAACAAGATAAAGGCAACCAAAATAATGGAAATTTCTCTTCTGAGGCATATACTAATATGGTGAATGAGTTCAAACAAAAGCTAAACAAAGATTTTACCAAAGCTCGTTTAAAAAACTAATTAAAAACAATAAAAGAGCATTTTTCTGAATGTTATGATGTATTATCGAGGCAGTAAATTGAGCGGCTTTTTTTTGGAACTGAACGACTGAACTAATAGAAGCGGAAGAAGAAGTATGGGAACAATTAATTGAAGTAAGTATAAACTCTATTAATTCAGCCATTATAGTATGGTTTCTGTTTGTAATTTTACCATTGCTTTATATGCCTTCTGTTCCTATACATAGACTTATATATTGAGCTTATTCCCTTTAACTACTTATATTATTATATGAGCATCATGAATTGATATTATTATTTTTGTATAGGTCAAAGCTGAAAGCTGCAATATGGAGGACCAAAAAAGTTTCAAACTACGACGACCTACTACTCTTTGCTAAAGATAGGGCATCAGGTTTTTCTGCTCAAACCGCGAAAGAGAAAACTCAAGGAGAAAAAAGTATAGAGACTAGAAAGCTGGCATGAAAAATAGAAACAATGAAGACATTGATGACGTTTACTTAGCTACCAATGAAGTTACGTATGAAAATCTCATCAACCTTGATGATATTCAAACAGGATCTCCCACACCGTTTTCACCTGAGCAAACTTTGAATGCATCCAAATCTAAGGGTAAAAAAAGAAAAACTTGAAGTAGAAGAAGATCCATGCAAAGAATTATGGATTTCTGTTCATGTGGTGGCTGATGCAATTAGGGAAGGTAATGTTGTTTTACAAGAAACTAATACCGTATTGGATAGAGCTTATCAACGTGACTATACAGGTGGTGAAATCCATAAAGAATTGGAGCCACTGGATTTGGAACCTGGTGTCATTGCTAGTGCTCTTATATTTTCGGCAGACAATCTAAAACAAGCGAGGCTATTGTTTAGTTGTCCTCTTGAGATGCGGAAGAACGTACTAAAAAAACTGTTGGGTTCTAGTGAATAAGTGAGAAATTGCCTTCAGTTGCATTTACATTTTTTAAGTTATCAATTTCTTTTTCATAGACTATCATCTTTTTTCAGAGACTATCATCATTTTCTTTGTTGGGGAGTTTTCAATATGTTTTCTTATGATGTGGAACTTGTTTTTGGCTTCACTTGGATGATATATTTTTTTTGGTTTCAAAGTATGATTTTATTTTCATTAGCATACTATTTATGAGATCCTATGTGCATCCTATTGAAAGAGTATGTGTTACATAAATGGATGAAGATAAGAAAAAAAGTAAAGCAGCTTTGCGTTGATCATTTTTGATCTACTTTCCAACGTATGAATTGGGCTGCAGAAGTCTTTCTAATCATTTTGTATGTTTGTATTTGGTATTTTATATATCTAGTGAAGGGTATAATTGTAAAATTACTAACTTTCTTTCCCTTTTTTTTCGACGCGGGAACACAAAAAAAAATAGTTCTCTTTCCTTTCTTTCAAACTCGGGAACACAATTTTTTTTTCATCATACCTTCTTTCCTCTTCTTTTTAAGCTCTCCCTCTCTCTTCACTGTCAAACAGTGGTCTTCTATATGATTTGTGTTAAAACGTCAAAACGTTGTAGTCTCTAGTAAGCCACCCCACCCAGGGCTGATCATGGTTTGAAACCGAATCGGATTGAAAACTGATTTCGTTCAAAACATGAGATCGAGGATCAGATTGAAATGTTTGATTGGTCCGGTCGGTTCGGTTCTTCGGTCCGATCCAGTCCAACAAATTATGATGGCCGGTTTTTGTGTTAAATCCGAATCAGGAGAGTCCGAATATGGGAGAAGGTTGTGCGACCGAGGCACAAACTAAAATATGTTCGGTCAAGTCCGGTCGGTTCGGTTTTCGGCCCGGTCTGATCCAATCCGCATTCTATTATGCTTAGCGCTACTCTCAACAAACACACGTCAGTTTACGTGTTATTTGTGTCACTTTAGCGTATATCACCACTTTCTAAGTCGACGTTTGATGATGGTTTTGATATGTATAATTTTGTTATTATTCTATATATAGATTATATATATATTATATATATTATATATATTATATAATATATTATATATATATATATTTATATTTATTATATATAATAATATATATATATATACACAGGGGCCCGTTCAATACATAACCAATTTTTTGTACAGAACTTACAGAACGTTTTGGACCTATAAGAATTTAGCATTATTAAATATTTTTATTTAATTCAAAAAAGTATAATAGTAAAATACATTTTCACTTATTTATTTCTAATTAATAACATTTTTTAATGGCCTTAATTTTTCCGGATTTTTTTTTATTTTATATATTTTTTTAACTACAACATGTTTTCAGAAGAAAAATCTTGTGCATATATGTTTTTTTTATTATTTTAAAATTACATATGTCCTCTGTACAATTGTTTAGACGTCAAACTTGTTTTTACCTAAAATGTTAATTGTACATATGTTTCTTTTGTACATTTTAAGTTCTTCAAAATTTATGACCAAAATTTAAAATCTACATGCTAACCTCTAAAAAATTTAAAACAAACTATAAACATAAATTGTATACACACAATTTGATTCAAATACAATTTATAACAACCCAGAATTTTCATCAAATGCAAAATCAACCTATTTTACTATGATCACAATTGTACGGGGAAATTTTTCGCTTTATTACATTACTTGCTTGCGATATTCAATTATGCAACTGTAAAGTGGCATAACTAAAGTAGACGAGCTCACGCAACCTACCTATGCCAATCCTATCTTCATATATGTCAAGCAAACATCATAACATGTCAAGTCAATATCTTAATATCATTATTACAAAGTACATTACTCATATAATGTACCATTCGCAACGTTATATCAAGACGGGCTTTAAACCGTTATCATATACCTCTAAACCCTAATTCCATGAAAGGTTAATATCTAAAGCGAATGTACAAGCTACTAAAGCATATATACAAGTCATATAACATCTCATTTGAATATACTTTCCCTCCAAAATAAGGTACAAGTCCTTTAAAGCATAATGTACAAGTCATTAATGCACGATATTCAAATAGCCGTTTTACCTCTGTTTTCCCAAGGAATCTTGTATAATCCATCAAGTACAAGTTACAAGTAAGTCATATACTTCATTTACAAACCATATTCATCCTCATTTCATAATATTTCATGAAATGAAACTTAGAAACCCTAACCCGAGCAAAATACTAAACCATGACCCGTTTCTCGATATTTATCCATCATAAACCTCAACCAATACTTAAATAAGTTGTAATAACTTATATTACAATATTATCAATCATATTCGATCATCATTTCATTACCATTATATAAGAATTAAAACCAAGAAACCCTAAATGTGCCTTAAATGGAACATTCAACCCGTTTACTCATTTTCACCTATTCTAAATCTAAACCACCTATGAATTCTTGCTAATAACTCTTAATACGAGTATTATAAACATATATCTATCATCATATTAGCAATATACACGAATTGGAAGTTTGAAAACCCTAAAGAAACCATTTCGTGCCCTAATTGGAACCCGCGACTTATTAACTCATTTTCTACCCATTTTAACCCAATCCACCTATCAAATTTTGATTATAATCCTTAATACAAGCCTTAATAACATATATCTATCATTACATTGTCAATATACTTGAAAACCAAGGTTAGAAATTCAAATTGAGCCCTAGTTGACCCGCGACCCTATTTTTTGCATTTTGACCCATTTTTGAGACTTATCTTTGCAACTAAGCACCATGGTGACTCACCCACATGTTCCATAGCAGCTCCATCACCTTCTTGTTAGCACCTTATGATTTCTTAGCTCAAAATCCCTCTTGTCACCTCCTTTGATGCCGGGGCTAATAAGCTTCAACCCAAGCCCTCTCCAACACCTCTCACCTTGCATGATTACCTTCTTACTCATCCTATAGATTCCCACATCACCTCCATGTGTTTCCCTCAACCTGCGTCATCACGCCTCCTTGGCCCTAAGATTACGATTCGCTATAAAAAGGGCCATACTCCTTCATACTTCACTCAAGCCCCTACTACCTCCTCCATACTAATACCATCATAGCAGCCATCCTTTACTCAATAAGTATTATCAGAGTCCTAAGAAATGGAAGTGAAGTGAAAGATTGAAGCCATGAAGCCCCAGAGTCATTATTCTAGGCGTACGAAGTTAAAAGTCCCGATTTCAACCCGTTTCCAATCTATAAGCTCAAACCTAGGTTTTGGATGTTCCACTTCTGCTCCTACACTCTTATAATGTTCATATGATCCTAAATAAACTCTTGTTAAAGTTTTATAACTCAATTCATGCTCATTTTCTATTTTGATCCAAAATCGTACACCCGAAACCCTAATTTTATGTTTTTCATTAATCTATAAGTTATAATGGCTAAATGTGGTTATAATATATCCTAACATGCTTAATTAATGTTAATATAACCACCTTATTGATTATTGAAGGAATTTGAATTAAAAACCTACGCGTTTTCATTATAAAACCCTAATTCGACCCGTTTTGATTTCTAGCTTAACGAATCGTTAATCTCAACTTTTGTTATGTTAAATCTTCATATTTTAGCTTATATTAATAAGATATAACATGCAAATATCATTTAGAAACTTAAAATAAGCTTGCATGGCATTTTGGACTTGTTTTGCAAAAGATTCCATGCAAGGGGTATATATCGTAACTTTCGGAAATTAATAACTAGAAGAACTAAAAATGTCATTTTATCAAAGTTATAACTATAGGGGTCTATTATGTCACTTTACAAAGTGCAAGGTTTACTTTGTATATCTTTTAAACTTGAAGGACCACACTCGTAAAAGTGCAAACTCCAAGGGTATATTTTGCCATTTTTCATTCTCAAGGGTCTAAAATGTAACATTTTGAAAAAGAATAAAAATGTATGCAAAACCTTACAAAACATAACTTTAATTAACGCTTGACGTGCTTAACATTTCTTGATATTGATCAAAACGCTTAAAACCGATTATATCGTATCACAATACTAGGGAGATTCATATTAAGGGGTTTCATCTTGGTATTACGTTCTGACTGAGTTGTTGGGTTTACGATTTAAAGTGCCCTAGCTCCTCAAACGTTTACTGAATGACTTCTAAATTATGATGGCCCGAACGGTGATACAATAATTCCAAACTTTTCAATCAAACTCATAACTCTATGAACCAAAGTTCTAGAGTACAATCTTCCTAAGACTTAACATATTTACTCAGGTTGCTTGACGTGGCTGTTTAGTTTCATCTTGGTATTACGTTCTGACTGAGTTGTTGGGTTTACGATTTAAAGTGCCCTAGCTCCTCAAACGTTTACTGAATGACTTCTGAATTATGATGGCCCGAACGGTGATACAATAATTCCAAACTCTTCAATCAAATTCATAACTCTTAGAACCAAAGTTCTAAAGTACAATCTTCCTAAGACTTGACATATTTACTCAGGTTGCGTGACGTGGCTGTTTACTATCATTTTGCTATATCAACCTTCCCTGTTAAGATTGTGATAAGGTCGTCAGCTTTCATTTTGGAATATTTATTACAACTACCTATCAGGTGAGATTCATAACCTCGCCTTTACTTATTTACATGTTTTATAAACCCGCGAGGGGGATACATGCTTGTTACAAACTCTTTTACATACTCGTTTATCTTATAACAATGTGATTGCTTTTCAAGGACTTAGTGAGTTCATAGCCTCACTTTTAATCTCTTTAATGTTTTCATAAACCCGTGAGGGGGATACATGTTGTAAATTACGAATACAAGTGTTTTTCCAGACTATATGCTAATCTGATATACCATTACAATTAATGTCTAAGTTACTTTATCCTAAAAGTCCCTCATTATCATGGACCCTTAATCACTTACGGGTGAACGTGAATATTGTGGATAGATCTATCGGGATTGACGAATCCTGTTTGTGTTAGCCGGATAGGTAACCAAACACACTATATTTGAATTTCATAGGTATATGGCAATTACCTACACCGAGGGCCATTATCTCTCTATATATATATCACATCATTTTGGGTATATATATACACTAGTCAGTTTGTGTGCCATGAGCTTAGACCAAGACCAAATCAGACCAAACAAGACGATAACGCAATAATACACTGTTACTATGATAATTGTATTCGTTGCAATTATTACAAATAACGGGTATATAATAACGTGACCCAAGATCATAACAATACCATTTTCATAATAATTGTGTTTGTACAATTATTACACTATGACTTGTATTCAAACTATTTATCAAACCTATGAATTTCACTCAACCATTGTGTTGACTTTTTAGCATGTTTATCTCAGGTAATTGAGGAACTTGCGGCACGGAGTGGCATGGACATAAAGATGGCTAAAACTTATTATCATTCACATTGTATGTAACTAGATTTTGGGACCTGCCGTTGTAAAACTCTGATTTTAAATGAATGATAACGTATCTTTTGAACAACGTCTCTTTTGAGTCATTTTCTATGATTGTGATTGTTGTATCCTTGAAGTAATACCCCAGATTAGCTTCCGTTGCTATATGTAAAAATGGGGGTGTTACAGATCTTAAACATTCTTGAGATCACCAGAGAACAAGGTCAAAAACCTTAACTATAACCACATTACTTTTCTTTTCTAGCCATCAAAGTCCTCCGTGCCAATACATTCCGGATCAATATGTAAAGATACATAACTATTATACTATATTATACCATAAATAACTTATGTTATTTACGACTGGGTGTATCAGAACGATGTCTTCTCCCAACTACTATACTTCCGATATTAAGATGCTATTTCCTATTAATAATCTTAAACTATATTTCGGTCTCATGGATTATTTCCCGCTTCATCAGGAAGCAGTTGTCTTTAACTCTTAAAAACTCTAATATAATCCCATTAGTGATCTCACCTTCTCAATAATCCTTGTTTAAAGGACGTATAAGCATTTTATGCTAAGGAATCACCTATTTCACCACCAGATCCTATTACTCCACCAGCTATTTTGACTCTATCTCTGGTATTACCACCATCACTACTATTTGATCCTCGATATTTATTGTTCCTGAAGAATATTACCACCTAAGAAGCAAATCCATTCCCCATCTTCCTTCCTCAACTACGTTATCTAATTCATCTCAGAATCAAACTTGTGATTTGGTATCACCATCTTTCTCGGTTTATACTTCTACCCCACCTCAGATATTTGAGATAGGAAAAAGTTCAATTAAGATACATCTGAAGCATCATGAAGAACAAATAGAAGATATTTTGAATTACTTAGAAGAACTCTCTTTTCTCCGCATTAGAAAAATGGAAGAAGATAACAAGCTAAAGACTAAACTTGAGAAAGTCCGTTCTTAGATTATCAAACTTTAAAGGAAGCAATTAGGACAAAGAGATAAGATTGCTTTTGCTCACTACGGAATTTCCAATCTTGAACAAAGCATTGAGGAGAACCAAGCTCGTCACCAAACAGATCAGGAGGATCTTTAGGATGTCATCTACCGGCTCAAAATCAACAAACTAGTTATAGCTTTATCCTAGCCACGGGATGTGTGGTATAAATAAAAACACTTGTCAAATCTTGACTATGTACAGTAAGAAGGCAAGTTATTTATGAAGGCAATCCCGTTACGTACCTTATTTCCAGCTTATCTCTCTTTCATCATCATCTCCATCATTTGCATCATTATCTCCGTCTTCATCATTATGAATCATACCATAACCTCTAAGTGCTTAAAATTCAAAAATGAGCATTACTCTTTAAGCATTTTAAACATCACATTTTCTTTTAAGTATTACCTTTCAAAACTTGTAATGTCATTCTTACTACGTGTTGTCTTATGTTGATAGAATGCCTCCTAAAAGGACGTCAACATCTGAAACACCAACCATAACTTTGGCTGCCATCCAGCAACTGATTGCTAATGGCATTGCCACAGCTCTGGAAGCACAAGCTGCAACAATGGCAAGTGCTAGTAATCCCAACAGGAACACCGGACCTACTGGAATTCCTGTAACAAAAACGGGAAACTATAAAGAGTTCGTTAGCTGTCAACCTTTCTACTTCAATGGGACGAAATGGGGGGGGGGGGGGGGGGGGGGGGTGGGGGGGGGGAGGGGGGGGGGGAGGGGGGGGGGAGTCAGTTGGCCTCATTCGCTGGTTTGAGCAGACTGAATCGGTATTTTCTCGTAGCAACTGTGCCGAGGAAAACAAAGTAACATTTGCTACCGGTACTTTAACCGATGATGCCTTGTCCTGGTGGAATTCATACACTCAACATATTGGAATATATCAAGCCAATCAAATCACTTGGACCGAATTAAAAAGACTCTTAACCAATAAGTATTGCCCTCGAACTGAAGTTAAGAAATGAAGACGAATTCTACAACTTGGTTGTAAAAGGAAATGATCTTAAGACTTACATTAGGAGATTCCTGGAATTAGCTGTCTTATGCCCAAACATGGTACCAAACACCAAGAAACTTATGGAAGTCTTCATCAGTGGATTACCCAGAAGTATTAAAGGAAATGTTACTGCCTCGAAGCCTCAAACTTTGGAGGAAGCCACCAACATAGCCTAGAGATTAATGGATCAGATAATAAAGCATGATTCTACACAAGAAACCAATGATCACAAATGAAAGCTGAGGATAAGGGAAACTCATCAACAACAAAAACATCAGAATAACTAATATAACAACCAACACCATCACAATGATTACCAACACAACAGAATAGAAGGCAAGAAACTTCAGACTTATGCTGCCACCAATGGGTATACTGGGAATCATCCCTTGTGTGAAAGAGCACCCTACATCACATGGTCCCTTGCACTGTCAAGTGTCAGACTTGCAACAGAATAGGTCATCTGACCAAGAACTGCAGAAACAAAAGACCAACCACTAGAAACTACCCACAATCGATATCCGTAACTTGTAATGCCTGTAGAAAGAAATGACATTATGCGAATCGGTGCTCAAAAGCAAACAACAAGGCCACAGGAGGGCGTACTTAGAGACAAGTATACTTTTCTACTCTAGAAAAAACTCCCGAAGATATTCAAGTTCATCACCAAAATCTTCTGAAACCTACTTCATAAGTTTGAAAACCCTAAACATCAAGCTACAATCCTTGTTATTTGTTGCTTTTATCCTACTACGAGACACGTAGTATAAGTGTCAACTCTTTTAAAAGTTTCATATGTAAAGTTATCTATGGAATAATAAAGTGATGATTCCGTTACATCTTGTTATCTAGTGATATCAAAACTCGACATCGTTTGTCAATTCCATTAATTCTATCATATTCAACTCTGAATACTCTCCTCATACCTTTGAAACATAAATTATCATCCTCGACTATATGGGCGCCAGTACAATTAATATCTTAATATTTTTTTATCTTTCATGATCATATCATTTTCTACCCGTTATCGTTTTGATATCACGTTTTATGCTTGGGTAAGATGATTTATGATCATCTTATAGAAATGAATTAGGACGCTTCTTCATTTAAATAGGAAATTATAAATCTTCGAGCTATGAATTTATAAATTCTCAGTTACAAGGATTTGGACGCTTCTCTTTGTAAGTGACAAATTATAAATAAGTAGGCTTAAGTATATAGCATACGTACAAACAAGTTTCTTTCAATCCGTTTGTACAAATAATTCCTTTTTTCACTTATCATTATCATTATTACCTTTATTATCAGTTCATTTCCAAATCTGTATCCCACATGATTAGCAACTCTCTTATAATTCATAATCATTCCTTGACATCTCTCTAGCATTTTGACTAAATCTCAGGATGAGATTTCTGTAAGGGGTGGAGACTATAACAACCCAGAATTTTCATCAAATGCAAAATCAACCTATGTTACTATGATCACAATTGTACAGGAAATTTTTTCACTTTATTACATTACTTGCATTGCCGATATCTCAATATGCAATGTAACTTGCATAACTAAAGTAGACGAGCTCACGCAACCTACCTATATCAATCCTATCTTCGTATATGTCAAGCAAACATCATAAAGTTAATATCTTAATATCATTATTACAAAGTACATTACTCATATAATGTACCATTCGCAATGTTATATCAAGACGAGCTTTAAACCGTTATCGTATACCTCTAAACCCTAATTCCATGAAAGGTTAATATCTAAAGCAAATGTACAAGCTAATAAATCACATATACAAGTCATATAACATCTCATTTGAATATACTTTCCCTCCAAAATAAGGTACAAGTCCTTTAAAGCATAATGTACAAGTCATTAATGCAATGATATCCAAAATAGCCGTTTTACCTCTGTTTTCCCAAGGAATCTTGTATATCATCAAGTACAAGTTACAAGCAAGTCATATAATTCATTTACAAACCAATCTTCCTCATTTCAAAGATTCATGAAATGAACTAGAACCCTAACCCAAGCAATAATACTAAACCAGACCCGTTTTTTCGATATTTTATCCATTATAAACCTAAACCAACACTCAAATAAGTTGTAATAACTTATATTACAACATTATCAATCATATTCAATCATCATTTCATCATTTCATTACCATTATACACAAATTAAAACCAAGAAACCCTAAACGTGCCCAAAATGGAACATTCGATCCGTTTACTCATTTTCACCTATTCTAAATCCAAACCACCTATGAATTCTTGCTAAATAACGTCGTAAGTAGGAGTCTTGTACTCATATATCCTATCACAATTAGAGATTTTCTGATTCATCTTACCTTACACTATGAATTGACTTCTGATTTGTTTTACCTTATATTTGTATTCCTTTGATCATGTCTTATGATATCCTTTGCACCTTGTATCGTATCCTTTGATTTTCCGTTATCTTTTTGCGTTTGATTATATATATCTGTTCATTGGGCTTTGTAAGCTCAGCCGAACTTTCTTTTCCTGTGGCAGGTATCTAAGCTAGGAGCTGGGGTTGCTTTTGGGATATGAGTGCTGAGTGTGGACTTACCCTAGAGATCTTAGTTTTGATATATGAATTGTTGCTTTTCAAGACATTCGTTATTTCGGTATTTCGTTTGGATATGTCTGTTCTTCAAGAACTTATGTACCTTAAGTCATGTTGACTTATTTTTCCTTGGTTATTTATTAAGACTTCCGCTGTTTATGCTTGTGTTATGATTATGTATGCCTTTGATGTCACACCATATTTGTAATACTTCTACCCTTTTGGGTCAGGGCGTTACATATCTAGTCCAAACTTGGGCACCAAGGTGGCTTTTACCTATAAATAGGGCAAACCATTCTCATATCAAATCATCCCCCATTTCCTCCTTTATAACCCATTATAGCAGCAATCATTTGCTCAAGAAGTGTTCTAAGGAGTCCTAAGACCAGAAGTGAAGTAAAAGATTGAAGCCTTGAAGCTCCAGAGTCGTTATTCTAGGCGTACAAGTGCAAAAGTCCCTATTTCAACCCATTTCTAAGCTATAAGCTCAAACCCAGGTTCTGGATGTTCTACTTCTGCTCCTACACTCTTATAATGTTCATATGATCCTAAATAAACTCTTGTTAAAGTTTTATAACTCAATTCATGTTCATTTTCCATTTTGATCCAAAACCGTACACCCGAAACCCTAATTTCATGTTTTTCTTGAATCTATGGGCTAATATGATAAAATGTTGTTATAATCTATCCTTACATGCTTAACTAATGTTATTATAACTACTTTATCAAGTCTTGAATGAATTTGAATTAAAAACCTACGCGTTTTCATTATAAAACCCTAATTCGACTCGTTTTGATTTCCGACTTAACGAATCGTTATTTTAAACTTTCTTTACATTAAATCTTCATATTTTAGCTTATATTAATAACCTATAACCTGCAAATATCATTTAGAAACTCAAAATAGGCTTGCATGACATTTTGGACTTGTTTTGCAAAAGTATTCCATGCAAGGGGTATATATCGTAACTTTATGAAATTAATAACTAGAAGGACTGAAAATGTCATTTTATCAAAGTTATAACTATAGGGGTCTATTATGTCACTTTCTAAAGTGCAAGGTTTACTTTGTATATCTTTTAAACTTGAAGGACCAAACTCGTAAAAGTGCAAACTCCAAGGGTATATTTTGCCATTTTTCATTCTCAAGGGTCTAAAATGTAACATTTTGAAAAAGTATAAAAATGTATTCAAAACCTTACAAAACATAACTTTAATTAACGCTTGACGTGCTTAACATTTCCAGATATTGATCAAAACGCTTAAAACCAATTATATCGTATCACAATACTAGGGAGCTTCATATTAAGGGGTTTCATCTTGGTATTACATTCTGACTGAGTTGTTGGGTTTACGATTTAAAGTGCCCTAGCTCCTCAAACGTTTACTGAATGACCTCTGAATTATGATGGCCCGAACGGTGATACAATAATTCCAAACTTTCCAATCAAACTCATAACTCTCTGAACCAAAGTTCTAGAGTACAATCTTCCTAAGACTTGACATATTTACTCAGGTTGCTTGACGTGGCTGTTTACTATCATTTTGCTATATCAACCTTCCCTGTTAAGATTGTGATAAGGTCGTCAGCTTTCATTTTGGAATATTTATTACAACTACCTATCAGGTGAGATTCATAACCTCGCCTTTACTTATTTACATGTTTTATAAACCCGCGAGGGGGATACATGCTTGTTACAAACTCTTTTACATACTCGTTTATCTTATAACAATGTGATTACTTTTCAAAGACTTAGTGAGTTCATAGCCTCACTTTTTAATCTCTTTAATGTTTCATAAACCCGTGAGGGGGATACATGCTATAAATTACGAATACAAGTGTTTTCCAGACTATATGCTATCCTGATATACCATTACAATTAATGTCTAAGTTACTATATGCCAAAAGTCCCTCATTATCATGGACCATTAATCACTTGCGAATGAACGCGAATATTGTGGATATATCTATCAGGATTGACGATTCCTATTTGTGTTAGCCGGATAGGTAACCAAACACACTATATTTGAATTTCATAGGTATATGGCAATTACCTACACCGGGGGCCATTATCTCTCTATATATATATCACATCAATTTGGGTATATATATACACCAGTCAGTTTGTGTGCCATGAGCTTAGACGAGACAATAACGCAATTATACCATAACATTATACATGCAATACCATTTTCCCATGATAATTGTATTCGTTGCAATTATTACCAATAACGAGTGTATAAAAACGTAACCTAATACCACACTATAACGCATTACTATGACACTTCTTCTATAACAATTACTTATGATGACTTGTATTTGACTATTACATTTCAAACCTATGAATTTCACTCAACCTTTGTATAAAACCTCAAAGGGTATATATTATTGTAATTGTAATTGTGATTTGTACATTAGATTGTATGTGTATTTATACTAATGTCATAGCTTAGAGATTAAGCAACTAACACATAACCTAATGGGTATGGCCCATCTATACAATTGGACCGGCCCATCTAATCTAGTTTGGTCTAACACGCCCCTGCAAGCTAAGGACGGGCAACAACCTGTAGCTTGGATCTTAGAAAGAGGAATCGATCTGAAATTTGATCATGTGTAGATATATGTTGAACTCGAAGATCTCCTTGAGCAACTTTTTCCCGAACAAAGTGATAGTCTATTTCTACGTGTTTTGTACGTGCATGAAAGATAGGGTTAGCTGACAAGTATGTTGCACCAAGACTGTTACACCATAGTATAGGAGTTAAAGATGAACGGATTCCAAGCTCATTAAGAAGAGCTTGAAGCCATGTGAGCTCAGCAACAGTGTCAGCAAGAGCCTTGTATTCAGCTTCTGTAGAGGAACGTGAAACCGTACGTTGTTTACGAGTGGTCCAAGATATAAGGTTTGAACCAAGATATATAGCAAATCCCCCTGTGGACCTTTGATTATCTGAATCTCCAGCCCAGTCAGCATCTGAGAAAGCTTCAAGAGAAGTATCAGGATTACCTTTCCATAGCACGTCAGTAAAAGCTTGAAGGGTAGAACCAGAAGAACGACGTATGAGCATACCATGTTTAACCGTATCATAAAGATAACATTATGAATATCTAACTGGCGTAGTGGCCAGTCGTTAGTAACCGCAAGTGATAACACAGCTCGAATAGTTGTCGACTTGACAACGGGGCTAAATGTCTTATGAAAATCAATACCTGGTTGTTGTCGATAACCTTTGGCAACAAATCTTGATTTGTAACGAATGATAGCACCATTCTTGTCTCGTTTTAACCTGTATACCCACTTAACATCAATAACATTGGTAGTAGAAGCACGAGGTACTAAAGACCACATTCCATTTTTCATGAGAGCATCATACTCTTCTTTCATAGCTTGACGCCACTCTGGAGAGTTGTTGGCAACGGTAAACGTGGTTGGTTCAGTGATGGTAGTGGGGAGGACGGTAGCATGATTTGCGGAAGGATTGTAGGGAACCCGTTGTTTGGGATTTTGACGAAGATTTACAGGACGTTGCAGAGTGATGGGAGGTGGTGGTGGTGTTGGTATCGATGTAGTCGATACGGGAGATGGTTGACCATTAGAAGACTCGGGAGAAGTTTAAGAAGTTGGACTCAAATGTGAAATTGATGATGGAGATGAAATCAGTGAGCGTGGTGAAGATGGACTTGGATGGTCAGTAGTAGGAATTACATAAGGTGATTCCGAGGAGTAATAAGGAGATGTTTTCGAAGGGGGTGGAGAAGTTGTTTTAGGGATATCAAAGGGAATCTATGCTTCATTAAAACGAACATGTCGAGCAATATAAAGACGCTCGGTAGAGATATCAAGACAACGATATCCATGATGGGAGGGGCTGTAGCCAAGAAAGACACACGGAGTGGAACGGAAATCCATTTTGTGACGATTGTACGGACGAAGATGGGGAAAACATAGGCACCCAAAGACACGAAAAAAAGAGTAGTCGGGAGACCGTTTGAATATATGTTCAAAAGGTGACTTGTTTATTGATGTGCGAGAGGGCAAGCGATTGATTAGGTAAACAGCAGTATCAAAAGCATAATGCCAAAAACGTTGAGGAACACATGCTTGAGCAAGAAGAGTAAGACCGGTCTCCACAACATGGCGATTGCGACGTTCAACAAAGCCGTTTTGCTCACTTGCATGAGGACAAGATCTCCGATGAATAATTCCCAGCGAAGAGAAAAACAAAACTAAATTGCGAAAATCACCACCCCAATCGGTTTGAACATTCTTTAATTTTGTGGTGAATTGACGTTCAACCATTTGCATAAATGATTTAAAAGTGCAATCGGATTTTTTGAGCTAAATGATATATCCACATGTAACGATAGAATGATGATCAACATACATATAAAAATATCTATGACCTTCAAACGATAACAAAGGTGCGGGACCCCCAAACATCACAATAAAAACCAAGTCTAGATATTGTTACTTCGAATACGATTCAATTAAAGGTAGTTTTGATGATTTTCCCAATGGCAAGGAATCTGCATGAAAACTTGATAAACTTTTATTTTAACGGGAAGAGAAAAATTAGAAAAGCATAGTTTGCAAAATGCGTTGATGGGGATTCCGAGCTGTCTTTGCCAAATGGTTGGGTGAGCCTCGTACAGCCAAAAAAGATACTTTTATTGATGGCTTTAGTTGAGGAAGGTATTGTGTAGAGACCATGTTTACTGGGGCCGGTTGAGAAGAGTGGTGTGTGTAGACTCGCTCTTTTCAAACAAAATAGGAAGACTGTGAAATTCAAAAAAAGACATCATTATCATGGGGGGGGGGGTGGACCAAAAAAAAAAAAAACAAAAAAAATAGTTTTGAACAGAAAGGAGATTGTGGGAGATTTCTAGTACGCGAAGAATGTTTTTGAGAGAAAAACGTCTTTTGTGTGACGTAAACTTTAGATGAACCAACTATTGTAAGAATAGGAAGACCCTGACCGTTGCCAATATGGCAAGTGCGTTGGTCCACCATAATATGGCCTCTGAATTGTCCATCGCTTCAAATCAGGTGTTCACATGACTATTTGATCGGTGTCTGAATGCCAATTTGCAGAAGCACTTAGGGGATTGATCACGGTATTTGCAAAGTTAGCGGCTGGGCCGAAGTACGAATAGTAGAAGGGTCAAATTAGGGCATTCGTGATGGACATATGACCAATACACATCTATTGCAGTGCCATACACTGTATTTTGGGTGGATGCCAATCAAAATTGATGACCTTATCATGACCTCGGTTGTTACATGAGAGTGTTGCGATTGCACGGTTGTTGTTATTGTTAATACTGTTTGTTGTTTGATGGGCGAGCCACCATAAAAGGCTTGTGACCATATTGTGCAACTGGGTGGTACGAGGTTTTTTCCAAGCATATAATCATGATCACTAAGGAGTGCATGAAGCTTGCTAATTGCCGTTGGACTTTGACGGGCAGTGATTGTAGTTTTAAAGACCGTTAATTCTTCACGAAGACCTGAGGACAACAAGGCATAACGAGATCTTTATCTTTTACAGGGTTCACCAATGGCGGCGAGTGCATCAGCAATATCTTGAGCACGATTTAAGTAAGATCGTGAGGTTCATCACCGCTGATCTTTATCTAAGAAGTATGTTTGAGTGTCGTATTCCCTAGATGTGGAAAGAGGTGCATACGCCTTTTTAAGGGAAACCAAAAGATCACGAGAAGTTTGTACCTTAAACATAGCGAAAAGATGCTTCTGAGATTGTAGAAGATGATTAGCATACGAATGTGGGCATCATTGGAGACCCAAATTGGATAATTGGGGTTTTCCTTTAGACCAGTCACCCACCTCCGCAAAAAGGGGGGGCACCATCGGTAACAGATAAGTTTTGTTGGACACGATATTGAACCATCTACATAACCCATCAATTGTTTGTGATGAGGATGTTCATTCATAGTTTTCCAATAACCATAATTGTGGGTGAATGGTAAAAGCGAACTTACGAGAGTTGTGAGTGTTTTATCAACCGTCATGAAGCCGAAATCGTAGCCATTGTAATTTCCTCTTTTTTTTGTAACCCTACATTTTTTTTACTGACTGAACAGTGACTTTAGGTGAAATTGAAGTTACCGTATGAACAGTAAATCGGTGAAATTGTACTCGGATGGAAATTACTTTTTTTGGGTTTCTTACGATGCAAGCCGGCGGCGGCAACGACGAAGTGATGAGAAGTGTGGGGTTTTTGTGGCGGCTGAAAAGTGACCGGAATTGTGCCGAAAAAAGGTTGTTTAGGGTTTTGGCTCTGATACCATATAAAACCTCAAAGGGTATATATTATTGTAATTGTAATTATGATTTGTACATTAGATTATATGTGTATTTATACTAATGTCATAGCTTATAGATTAAGCAACTAAGACATAACCTAATGGGTACGGCCCATCTATACAATTGGACTGGCCATCTAATCTAGTTTGGTATAACACTTTGTGTTGACTTTTTAGAATGTTTATCTCAGGTAATTGAATAACTTATGGCACAGAGTGACAT
Organism: Tanacetum coccineum; assembly: GCA_026074375.1. Taxonomy (NCBI): domain Eukaryota; kingdom Viridiplantae; phylum Streptophyta; class Magnoliopsida; order Asterales; family Asteraceae; genus Tanacetum; species Tanacetum coccineum. Next base: position 52,085 of record BQNB010011498.1, read on the forward strand.
GGATTGAAGATGGCTAAAAACTTGTTACATCACATTATATGTAACTAGATTTTGGGACCTGCCTTTGTAAAACTCTGATTTTAAATGAATGATAACGTATCTTTTGAACAACGTCTCTTTTGAGTCGTTTTCTATGATTATGATTGTTGTATCCATGAAGTAATACCCCAGATTAGTTTCCGCTGCTATATGTAAAAATAGGGGTGTTACAGAGTAAGAGTGAGGCAGTGAGGAATGGGATGATTATTCTTAGGATTGTCAGGTCACTACCGATGTTCGTCGCAATTTTTTTTTTAGATTGTTAAACCCCTTTACTTCCCTAACTGAGAGGAATCAGAAGTATGAGTGGAGCGTAGAACAAGAAGAGGCTTTTTCGACTTTAAAGAATGATTTGTGTGATACTCTGATAAAGCAACTGTAGTAGGTGAGGCGTTGTGTAGAAAGGAGAGAGTGAAATCAAGACGAGTAAGAGGAATGATACTGGCAGCCCAAAGTGAGGTGTTTAAGCAAGAGAACGTACTCGCAGAAAGGCTACATGGTTTAGATCCACAGATGGAAAGAAAAGGAGACGAGAGTTAATACGTACTATAACCTTGGAGACATGTATTGGTAGCCACGTGTAGAAAAGGATATAGCTACCTATGTTAGCAAATGTCTGATTTGTTTAAGAAGTGAAGGTTGTAATGTCAGAGACTTTTGGCTTGTTGCAACATCTTGAGATACTTGAGTGAGAATAAGATAGAATCACCATGGATTTTATCACTAATTTTCCAAGGTCAAAGTAGTGAGTATGATGTGATTTGGGTGATGGTCGATAGACTGACCAAGTTAGCTCATTTTCTAGCTATACAAGAAGATTTCAAGATGTAAAGTTGGCAAGGATTTATATTGATGAGATAATAGCAAGGAATGGAATTCTGGTGACGATCAACTCAGATTGAGATGGATGACTTACCTTGTGGTTTTGGCAGATGCTGAAGAAAGTGTTAGAGACTCGATTAGATTTGAGTACAGCTTAGCATCCTCAAGCGGATGGATAAAGTGAATGTATGATTCAGACTTTGGAGGATATAATGAGCGCATGTGTTATCGATTTTGGTGTTAGTTATCAATTTAGCATTCGGTGTGCTCCGTTTGAAGCTTTGTATGGTAGGAAATGTAGATCGCCTGTTCTATGGGCAAAGATTGGAGGGAGTAGTTTGATTTGACCCGAGTTAGTGCAAGAAATGACTGATAAGGTAGTGTTGGTAAAGGAAAAGCCCAAAGCGGTGAGAGATCGTCGAAAGAGCTATGTTGATTTTAGACGTAAGCCATTAGAGTTTGAGGTGAGAGATCGTGCATTGTTAAAGGTGACGCCTTGGAAGGGCGTAGTTCATTTTAGAAAGAAGGGTAAGTTAGCACCGAGATATGTAGGATCATTTGAGATCCTTGAAAGGATTGGCCTTGTAGCTTATAGGTTGAGGTTACCTGAGGAGTTAAATAGTGTGCATGACACTTTTCATGTGTCAAATCTAAAGAAGTGTTTGGCAGATGCTAGTTTGCATGTGCCATTAGATGAGATAAAGGTCGACAAGACACTTCGTTTTGTCGAGGAACCTGTAGAGATTAAGGATCGAGAAATTAGGAAGTTTAAACGTAGGAAGATAGTGCTTGTAAAAGTTAGATGGAATTCTAAATATTGTCTTGAGTTTACTTAGGAATACGAAGACCAAATGAGGATTAAGTATCTACAGTTGTTCGTGGACCGAGTTGTTGCCTGCTAGTTAAATCTCGAGACGAGATTTCCTCAAGGAGGGGATACTGTGACATCTATGATTTAATCAGGTTAGTGATACGTTTAGAAATGGCTAAGAGTTTATTTTGTGTGATTCTTGTGTGCTATGTGTAATTTATGTGTGCTAAGTGGTTTGAATAGGTGCATGATATTGTTTTGAGGTGTATGATCATCTCATTTTGAGTGCATTTGTGTTTGGTGATGAGTATTCTATTTGTTCACTTATAGTGATAATGGAAAGGAAAGGCGTATTGCATGGAATGCTACGTTAATAGTTGAATGATTTTGTGTTGAGCATTTATAGGAAATGTATTATGTTGGAGATAAGTTAAATGAGTGAAATATGGAAGTTTATAGCAAACTTTCTAAATATAGAAAGTGAAATGTGAATGAAAAGTTATTTTTAGAAGGTTTAGTAAGTTGCGTTTATGTAAAAAGGTTTACCCAAATTAGCTTAGATTTTTATAAAAACTTAAGGTAATGAATATAATTAGTTAATTAATAATTAAATAAAAAAATAAAAATATATATATATAAAGGGGTGTTATTCGGCCGGTTTAAAGAAAATAAAAAAAGGAAACAAAGTTTGACTATAATTAGGATTCTAAGGATATAAATACAAAACCAATAAAACCCTAAAAACAATTTTCTCTCCCCCTCTCCCTTGTGATCAACCAAAACCCTCAAGAAAGAAAGAAAAAAATATTTTTTTATCAAGATCAAGTTGGTGATTTAGTGTTTCAAGAATCAAGGATTTAGGTATGTTCGTAAACCCTAGTTGTTTAGTTTTCTTTAAATCATGTAACAATTAATATGATGGATCTAGGGTTTATATAAAATTAAGATTATATATGAACTTTAATGATGGTATGATGATTAGGGTTAGTTTAAGGTTATGATCATGCATGTTGCATGTTAAGGTTTGCGTTAGAATATGATTTAGAGTTGAGCAGAATTTAAGGCTGTGTTCAACTGATGATATCTAGATGTTAAAAACGTGTTTTAATATGATTCCAATGCCTAAATTGTAGTTCATAGAGTCTATTTTTCAAAAAGTTCGGTCTCGAATGATTTGGAGTTCTGGAAGTTGGTTAAATATTGGTTACAAGAAAAGTTATCAAAACAGTAAATACGAGTCAGAATTAGGTCATGTTTAGGAGGGTAAAACCCTAACTTAAAAGTGGAATTAAGGTTAGCCAATCTACAGTGATTCGGTTCTATATGTATATAAAGAAACCATAGAATGGTAGCTTCTGATTGTGTGTCTAAGTATGGTAATTAGGGCCATACATTTTAGTGTGCAATCAGATCCGAATTGGGACAGTTTTGAAGTTGGATTTTATTTGGGATAGTTGCACATGTAATGAGTATTTGGGAATCACAAGGTAGTTATTAAACTCATAAATAAACTTAGGTAATTTTTGGTATAATTTATGAAGGTCAGCAAGTAAGGGTTTTAAGTTAGTAAAGATACACTAAAATTCTGCATTTTTGAATAATTTGTCGTTAACTAGTGTAAAATGTTAATGAGGTGGTTAAGGTTGGGCATGGTGTCGAGGTGACCCATGATGGTTAATCATACCCTTAGACATCCATCATATGTGTGTTACATGGACTATATCTTTTAGCTTGGTCGCGTGTAACCGTGTTTATTTATTTGTATAGTTGCGTGATAGGAATTGGAAGCTGCGTTTTGGGTAATTTGAGTTAGGTGCAGTTACATAGGTTACCATCTTTTTATTGCGTTTTAAACTTGGGAATGATGCAAGTGTTGAAATGAGTTTTGAATTCCTGTGATTATATGTTAGTGTAAATGCATGGACTATTATGTGACTGATATGCGTTATGTGCTACATGTTATGTGATGTGATATTGATGTGTGAGCTAAGCCAGGTGGATTACATGCGGGTATCCATGGCCTGTTTAGTGAAAAGAATTGTTGCCTAGTCAGGAGGATTACTTGCAGGTATCCACGGCTTGAGCTAGAGGGAAAGAGATTTGGTATGATCCAAGAGCGATTGAGGTCGTCTGCTTGATGTTTGAATGATTGATTGGATTGAATTGCATGTTAGCTTATATGTTAGTTAGCATAATTGTCATGCAAAAGTATTGTTTTATAATCATAGTAATTGGATAAAATGTTTTGAAAATTGATTGGATATGTGTATCTGAAAACCTATGTTTCTCACCAACCATTGTGTTGACGTATAAGCATCATTTTCAAGTATTCAGCAGGATGAGATTAAAGTTAGGAAAAGTGGCTGGCGAAGTTTAGTTATCTAGATTTAGTTATTTGGTTTGGATGTTGAATGTTAATTGTTTTATTTTGTTAGGATGTATGAATCTTTGCATGTCATGACGTTGGTATGAACTGCCTTCATTTCAATGTCAGACGCCTTTTGGATCTTGTTGATGTGTTTGGGTATTTTCATGACACTGCGTGTCTATACCTTGTATTTTATACATGTTTTAGTTTCTCTATATAGACGCCAATGTGTTGTGATGATTCCCTTTCTCGTCGCGCCTCGCGTTTCCACATTGGCTGGGTGTGACAATTGGTCTTCCCAAAATTAGAGGGACTTTATTATCTTCCTCCATTTCCAGGATCATAAAATCTATCAGGAATACGAATTTTCCAACTTTTTTGAGCATATTCTTCGCAATTCCCATCAGATATTGGAAAGTATGATTTGCTAAGAGGACACTCATCCGTGTAGGTTTCAAGGTATTCACAAAAAGTGATGAGTACGTAGAATATGGCATGAGGTTGATGCTTACGCCAAGTTCGTAAATGTACACTGAAACAAAAAGCTTCCAGGGTTAGCTAGCTTAGGTGGGAGCTTCTTTTAAACTATGGCGGAGCATTCGTCGTTTAAGAAGGAAACAAAGATTTGACCCATCTTACTTTTGTTGCTCACGAGATCTTTTAAGAACTTCTCGTAATTGGGCATACCGGCTAGAACGTCAACGACGGGTACGTTGATCCTAACTTATTTGATCATATTTATGAACTTGGCATAACGCTCTTCCACCTTTTCTTTGTGTAGGCGTTGAGGGTATGTAAATTTTTGGTTGGCATACCGTAAGCGGTGGTTGATCGGATTTATTTGGATGAGAAGAAGACGGTTCTTCCTCTTTCTCGGCTTCATCAGCCTCCTCATCACTATCATCGTGAATGAGAGTGGATTTATCATTCGGATATACTGGTGGATCATAGGATCAACCACTATGTGTGAATACAACATTTACATGCTCATTTCGGGCAGGTGGTGGATGGTAAGGTCGGTCACTTGATCCAGAATGTTTTAGGTTGGTTTGGGTATTACTCGTAAGAGAACCAGTCGGTCTGGTAGAAGATTTAGATGATGTTTCCTTGTCCTAAACCATGTCCATGACAACTACGAATTAAGTCCTTCATGTGAAGCTAAGCTTTAACAAGTGATTCATTTGGATGTTGGGTAAAACCTCGAATTTCTCCCATGAGTCGATCAAACATTGCGGGTGGAAAGAATCAGCTCACGAAATCTTGCCTAATCTTTTCCCAAGTAGTGATAACACCGAGACTCAATTCGTTTTACCAAATATTTGCTTCTTCGGAAAGAGATGATGGAAAAAGTTTGAGTGTGATGGAGTTCAAATTGGTATTGCCATATAAGAACACACCAAAATTTTTAACGAATTCGGCGATGTGTTTATGCGGATTGGCCCGCACATGGCCATCAAATTGGCAGTCTTTGATCATTGAAAGGTGATGTCCTTTAAGTTAAAATTGTCTCCAAGTTTAACCGGAACAATAGCGGACGCGGGTGTCAGTGCTACGGCTCGGTTGTTTCCCCACATGGGTTGATCGTCGGCCACTTGAAATGGTAGATCAAGAAATGGGTTGTTGATGACATCAAATAGCGTCACTTTTATAGCATCATTTAACCCAAGTAAATTACCCATTTTGTATAATTATTGCAAGAATTGATACTTAATCGTTTATATTTGAGATTTGCAGTAATTATGGAGTACTTTGTGAAGATTAGCAAAAAGACACACATTCTGGAGCATAAACGAAAAAATATGAAGAAACTGTTCTGACATCCAATACGCCGTATCCATCAAGGAAGATACGGCGTATCTGTGCCTGCACTTCACAAGAAACCACGAAGAACTAAAGACCTATACGTCGTATCCAGAAGACTTCTATACGCCGTATCCAAGATATAGTAATTAAATATTCTGGAAGATATTGAACGTGGTCCCTTGATGTGTCGTCGTGTTGTAATTTATGATTTCAAGTTTTAAATTTATATTTTACCGACTTAACCAAAAACAACATTTTCACGGGCAGTATACCCGGTCAGATGGGAGCTTCGTGGTAAGTAGGGTGTCGAACACTTAAAGCGAGGTTAAATCTAGCAATTTATTAATACTTTGGTTATCTAATTTAATTTAGTTCTAATCTAGGTCAAACCTATGCTAAACCTATGTTAGTCCTAATCCTAATTCTAACAGGTAAAAGGGGGGTTTCAGCCTAAGAGACTTGCATGGTCCAGTCCGTGACTACAATCAATTCAAGACACTTTAACCCACGCAAGCAAATTAACAGAAGATCAAAAGAGCGGTCGAGCCAAATATAAGAAAACTATATTAACCATTATTAATCCGATTAGAATGTTGGTTTGTTTATTTAGTGCAATTATTTCTTCTCTCGAGGTGGCATATCATTCTTAAGACTTAGGCGTTACTTTTTCCTAAGACCTAGACACATTAATTCTGTCACAATTAAAGCATCCGCATAAAGCATCCTTATTTGCTGATTATAATCTATCTTAGGGATTAAAGCAATGGTGATCTTGTTAAACCCTAGCTCATAGAGACTTTACCCACTTACCGCTTAACGACAATTTATACTCTAGTAGTCCACTTGTCGAACTATCCAATGAAATCAGAACATTATTTGTTAAATTATCTAGGTTCACCTGCTAGTCAACACGTTCAATAAACCAAAGGCAATTTTCGTTAACTAGTTAAGCCAGAAGCGTATCCTTATCACGGTTTTAGAAGGACAATACTTGTGATCCTATGATTCTAGATGTATAAATAACTATATGGAGAGCTATCCTAGACTCTAGATTACTTGGTCCATATCACTAGATCCAGTTGAATGATAGGTCGCATACAAAAGGACATAAACAAGTATATTGATAAACATAAACAAGCATTCAACGATAAATCAAAAAATAGATAAACAATACCAAACATTCAGATCTTCATAATAATGGCTAATACCCGAAGGTATTAGCCTTCAAACGTCATAATAAATACAAAAGCAATTATTTAGCCAAGGTAAACTAACCGAGTTAACAAATGATACCAAAAACTGAACGATTTGTAAAGTATATGGAATTACACGTTGTCTCCTATGGAATTGATTACGTTGCTCGACCTCTTCTGCTCTTTTTCTCCTCTGAAAATCGACTTTTATGGTTTAGGTATTGAGAATATGATTTAGCACACTTAAAACTCATTTTTGAGTTTTCTATTTATACTGACTGGAGTCGGTGTCGATACGGCGTATCCAATGGGTTGGATACAGCGTATTGGGGGTTTCTTGGAGTAGGGATCACGCTTGATATCTTCCAGAATATTCACATACTATATCTTCAATACATCGTATTGGTCTTCTCTGGATACGGCGTATAGATCTTGTTTCCTTCGTGGTCTTTGGTGAGTGCAGGCACGGATACTCCGTATCTTCCTTGATGGATACGGCGTATTGGTTGTCAGAATCAATAATCTTCAAAATATCTTCGTTTAAGCTCCAGAATGCGCGCCTTTTGCTAACTTTCACTAAATACTCCATAATTACTGCAATTCTCAAATTTAAACGATTAAGTAACAATTCTTTGCAATAATTATATAAAATGGGTTAATAACATGGGATAAATGATGCTATAAAATAGACGTTATTTGATGTCATCATCCATACTCTAAGAAACTCTCGATACGCCGTATTGACATCAACCAATACGGCATATCGACCAAATTCCAGACACTATAAATAGAAAACTGAAAAATGAGTTTTAGGTGTGCTTGATCATATTTTTGATACCCTAACCACAAAATTTGATTTTCAGAAGACAAGAAGAGCAGAAGAGGTCAAGCAAAGCTACTAATTCCATAGTGTTAGGAATTTTGTATAACAGACTTAATTCTGTTAGTGTATTATAGTTAGTTCTGCTAGTTACTAAGTACTGGTAGAATGATTATCATAGTTAGTACTCTTAGTGTTAAATAGTTAATACTGCTTATGTAATAGTTAAGTCTGCTTATGCAGAAGTTAGTTAGAGTTAAAGATATGCATGAGATATCTTAGGAAAGGATATGCATTATCTTTATACGCATTTTATAAAGCCCATTAGGGTTTTCCTTAGTCTATAAAAGGAACCCTAGGCATAGTTAGTAGATATAGTTCTACACAACCTAGGCAGATTCAAAGTTTAATATAAAAGTTCTTTTGTGATATTCATTATTGTTCTTCTTAGCATTATTGATTAGATTCCGCATAATCAATAGTGTTCACTCAGTGTTTCAATATTGTTTCTTTAGAATTATCTAAAGGAGCAAACTCTTTGTAAGCTGAAGGTTTAGATTTATTTAGTAAAACGATCCAACAAGTGGTATCAGAGCCTGTGTGGAAACTCTGATTAAGAAGAACTCAAAGGTAAGATGGCAAAACAAGACATTCCTCCACCCACAATCATTGCAATGAAGATCCTTATCATCAGGAAGGGAGAGTATGATATATGGAGCATGAGAATGCGCCAATATATCTGTCATACATACCATAATCTATGGGATGTTATTGTCAATGGAGATTTAGAAAAAGAGCCTGCACCAACAACTGGAGAAACTTCTGCCCCTCCTGCTCCTAAAACTGCCAAACAACTGGCTGCAAGAAGGAATCAGGAAAGAGTTAAAAGCATCTTGCTTTTAGCAATACCTGATGAATACCTCCTCAAGTTTCACAATGTTGCTGATGCTAAATCACTCTGGGAGGCAATCAAATCGAGATTTGGTGGTAATGTTGAATCCAAGAAGATGCAGAAAAATGTTCTAAAACATCAATTTGAAAATTTTTCTACTGCATCAAATGAAAGCTTGGACAAAGCTTATGATAGATTCCAGAAACTGATAAGTCAATTAGAGGTTCATGGTGCTCCAATTTCAAAGGAAGACATCAACCAGAAGTTCCTTAGAAGCCTTCCTTCTTCATGGAATCAGATTGCCCTCATCATGAGAAATAAGCCAGACATTGATGAGATTGATATTGATGACCTTTACAACAATCTTAGGGTGTATGAAGATGAATTGAAAAGGTCTTCAGGTTCCAACTCTGCTTCTTAAAATTTGGCTTTTCTCTCCTTTGAAAATACTGGCAGTACTAATGAAGTTAGTATTGCCAGTGGAGATTTTGGGGTTAGTGCTACTAGTGGAATTAATCAAGTTCCAACTACTCTATGTGCTCATGATATAGTTTACTCCTTCCTTGCACAACCAACAACTAGTCCTCAACTTGAGAATGAGGATTTTCAGCAGATGGATGGAGATGACTTGGAGGAATTAGATCTTCGATAGCAGGTGGCTATGTTGACTGTCAGAGTAAAGAAATTCATTCAAAAGACAGGAAGGAATATGGACTTCAAAGAAAAATGACTTGTTTCTCTTGATAAGTTAAAGATTGAGTGCTACAACTGTCACAGAAAAGGGCATTTTGCTATAGAATGTAGATCTAGAAGGAGTCAAAGAAGAAGATCTTATGGTGACAATGGCAGGAGCAATGCACCAACAAATGAATCTTCATCACAGGCACTGGTGGCTCAAGATGGTCTAGGAGGCTATGACTGGAGTAATGATTTTGAAGTAGAACCAGTCAACTATGCTTTGATGGCAATATCCTCTTCAACCTCATCAAGTTCTTCTGACAGTGAGGTACAAAAATGTTCTAAATGTCTTGAATCATTTAAATGTCTTCAAAAGAACTATGATACTGAAAGAGAAAAGCATAACAAAGCAAAACTAGAAATCAAGGGTTATGAGATAGCCTTAGAGTCACTAGAATCTAGGATTCTTAGACATGAAAAGAATGAGTTAGCTTGGGGTGAGAAATATGAATTTTAGAACTATGAGCTTAGATGTAGAGAAATAAAAATTAACAACTTAAATCTAGAATTAGAGAAGGTTGTTAAGGAAAGAGATGAGTTAAAAGATAAGATTGCAAAATGGGAAGAATCATCCAAGAATCCAAACTAGCCAATACAAATAACACAATTAAGTAAAAACCAAACACACCCAAACTGCTAAACCAAACACCCCTTTAGGGGCAGTTTATCACAAATCCAAACGCCCCCTTGTGGGCTGTAAATCAGCAAACCAAACGCCCCTTTGGGGCTGCCATAAATCACAAAACCAAACGCCCTCTTTGGGCCGTTATCCACAAAACCAAACGCACCCTTATGGCTGCGTTAACAGCAAATCCAAATGCCCCGTTAGGGCCATAAAACGCAAAAACAAACACCTTTTAAAATTTATAAAAATAAATGACTTAAAAAAATACACATAAACTATATTTAACCATCCAAAAGTAGAGGTGGTGGTGGTTTCGGTTGGCTGTCGTGGTGGCTGAGCCACGACAGTGGTGATGGTGCGGCTGGCGAGGGGTGGAGGAGGTGGTGATGATGTTGACGAGTGATGGTGGTGTTATTGGTGATGGTGGCAGTGTCAGTGTGGTGGTTTCGGTGGGGTGGCAGCGGGTGGCGATGGAGATGATATGATGGTGATGTTGATGGTGGCGTGGTGATGTGATGGTGACAGCAGTGGCGGTGAGGGAGTGGTGGTGATGGAGGCGCGTGGCGGAGAGTGGTGGAGTTGATCGGGTAGATTCGGGGGAGGATCTATATTTTTATTTATTTTGGTTCGCCGGGGTTTGAGACGGAAAAGTGACCGGCGTGTGGTCGGCGGACGGCTGGTGTTCAGTTGCCGGTGGTGGGGTGAGGGGAGAGAGGTTGAAGATGAAGTGTGTGTGTGTTTTATTTTTATAAAATGAAAAAAAATGTATGATTTTTATATTTATATATATATATATATAGTTATAAAATAAAAGTGTAAAGTGTATGATAGATGAGGGTAAATTTTATAAATATTTCTCAGGGACCTAAAGTGTAACTTTTGAGTAATCTTTTATAAAATAGTGGTTCGGGACTCGTTTGGGCGACTTAACGGATGATTCAAATCACGAAACTTGCGCCATTGTTTTCCAAATCATTTTTCCAACAAAAATGAGTATTTACTTGATTAATATGTCTTTAATATTTTTATTTAATTTATAAAACTACTCGTTATTTATTTGGTTGTGTCGGTTAAGCCTTGTATGAAATAAATGGATTTCACCGAATATTAGCGTTTTCATCATAACGCTTTTGAACAAAATGTCAATTATTTATTTAATTTTCTCTATTAAAATAAATTGGTGATATTTAAAAATATAATTTAAATTATTTTATGTGACGGCACGCTCTGTGTGCAGTTTTCACATTTTTGGAGGCTGTTTCAACACTCTTCTGCTTGTTTTCAAGCTCGGGTTTAAACTAAAAAGTTGTCTGAAATATCGTTTTACATCGAATTGCTTCAGGGTCTGAATCGTGAAAACGTGATTTAGTGGTTTGTTTTTGATAAATTCTATGAATTAAATTATTTCCTTTTTCGTTTTCGAATCAAATAATTTAAAAATAAATTTTATAAACGATAACATGTAATAATAGATATGATTTATTATTTAAATATGTTCTGAAAATTGCGGTTGTTATAGTCTTCACACTTAAGAGAGCGCGTTCCCGGTGCTCAATTTGTTTTATTCGTCCTTGTTTACTTCGTGATTAGATGAGGGATTATATCATAGGTCATTGTCGAGGTTTCCATAGAAAGTTTGACAGGAACAAGAGTCAAGCATTCAAATATAATGCAAGGATTAATGAGCGAATGATCAATTGTCTTGAGAATCTTCAAATGAAAGGATGGAATACATGACACGAAGGAAAGCCATTGGAACGAAGAATTTAACAAGTCGTAAATTCTTGGAAGCGGTTAATGGTTCATTACTATAAGATTATCAAGTTCGCGGCGGTCAATACACATTCGAAAAAACCCATATAACAAATCACGAGTCAAAAGAAGTTCATAGCCCAAAGAAGTTTCGTACAAACGAAACGCGCCGATCTATGCCGGAGTACACATAAGCCCACTTATTCAACAATTCGTCATTACATAAAGAGGCGTACCAATTCCATAAGTGATGAATCATGAAACTTATGGTTCGGTGTTTTATAATTTCTTTTATTCAAAGAAGAAGCGTCCTAATTCTTTCAACAAGACGATTTTAAATCTACCTACTTAGGCATGGCCGCATCGAAACACAATATCAAAACAATAAATACAGTAAGTATTAAGGAGTGTCTTCTTGACGGATGATTCTTCAAAATCATAACATGTAACGACAGGATAATAAGCGTTAGTAACGTGTTACAAAGTATAGTGCCAAAATACGCACGATCCTGGTGTTAAGATAAAATCGTATCCCTATCAAACTAGAAGATTCAGGACAATGGATTACAAACACAACATACGCGGTTCAAAAGATAAGATGAGTGTTCGGAATCGGTGTCGAACATAAAAATAATAGTGAATTGCAAGTTACATCGAATGTCAATATTATCAAACAGGAAATAAATAAAGTCACGTTAAAGTTTCAGAGATACATCGACGCTACATTATTATATTTGAAGTAAAGAAACTTATTATGACTTTACCATAGTACTATGCACATATGTACGAGTATCTATATATATAATACTAGTATTGACGTTCGAGGGAGAATATGAGGAAAACAAGAAGATACGCGATAGTGGAGTGGTCAATATATAATGCCTGGTATAAGTCAAAACAGTATGACAGTCATAAGATAGACGTATGAGAGCAAAAAAAATAACCAAGCATTATATATTTATTATTAATTTAAGTATCAATAAGCATGACAAAAGGGGCATATAAGTTACCTGGGAATGCAAGTGCGCGCGGATATCGGACAATGGTGAATGACTCTTAATTTTTTTTTTGGAAAACGGTTATAGTCTAGGGTTTTGAAAACGACCTAGTTCGCTATAACGAGTGCTCTGATACCACTCTGTGACACCCCCATAAAATCACAACGCAGCGGGATACCACTTTGGGGTGCTACTTCATAGTTAAGTACCAAGTTACAGTAAACGACTCAAACAGAGACGTTTGATAAAATGTCACATTCGATTTAAATAAATCAGAGTAAATTTAGGTCCCAATAATTTTCTTCTTAACAAACGTTACAAGAGTTCAAACATGACTCACTTGTATATTTAAAGAAAAATGATTATCGAATGTGAAGAAAAACCAAGCCTTTAAGAGTTTTGATATCCTGCGCATCAAATATTCATGACTCAGATAACCAGATATAAACCTGAGAAAATACATGCATAACATAAGTTTTCCAAAACATGGATGATTAGTTTGATAAAATGGAACAAAATACAAGTTCTTTAAAACTTTAGCGCAGACTCCTCGTACACTGCATCCATCACCCTTGGTTACCTGAGATATAACATGCTAAAAAAAAGTCAACAAAAATGTTGAGTGAATCCATAGAGTTTGTTAGAGATAAAAAGGAACACAAGTTGTTCATCGAGTGACTTGTTGTATGGACAAGCCATTAATCACGTTTCTATTGCATTGAGCAAATGACACCGAGCCTTAACGTTAACACATATCTTGTATGTAAATCAGTTGCTCCATAACTAGGTATTATTGCCTTATACCTAAATTCTAAATACAAATTGTCCGTTGACTGGGTGCTCGAAAGGATTCGATTCATACCCCCGGACAGGGCTGTCAAACCCAATAGATCTATTTACTTGTACTAGCGCTCACCAATTATAGGCAATTAACAGTTCATGATGTTAGGGTCTTTTGGCAATAGCTACTCATGCAATTAATCTCATATTCGGGTCCAGCATACCACAAAATTTCTTGTGTTCAGTTTATAAAACAAGCATGTATCTTCCTCGCGGGGTTTATAAATAGTAGGTAGGACTTGCAAGTAAAAGCTTTAGTAAAAACATTCATGTAACGCTTATGTAGTAGTAACCGATAAGTTATTCGATAAAACAAGCATGTATTCTCACCCCAAAAATAGTTTAAGAAAACCATTAAAAACGAAAAGGTGGGGCTATGAACTCACCTTGATGTTGCAGAGAAACTAGCAGAAATGCAAATAATAATCCTAAGCACAACGGAGAATGGATCAGACCGACCAAGAAGATCGCAGCTTAATTTAACTGCCATATCCTACTACTAGATAAATGAATTTGGTTCCCGATTATGGTTACGTCAACGCGACACGTTGATAAAGGATTGAGGTTTCAAGTTGGATGAGTTTGGTGGGTGGTTAAATAAAATACACCGAAAAGAATACACAAAGTATGTAATATATTCCGTATATATTACATATGAAAAAGAAACAATTATATAATTCATGTGGCGAATCATATAATAAAGACAAAAAAAAAAGAGAATAAGTCGCAACTTATGATACTTTACACGTATTATTTAAGAAACGTAAGAAAAATAATCGTAACAATATAATTCGACACGTTTTCGAAATTCACTTTACTAAATAAATAAAATGTTCTTGCATAAAAGTAAACACACGTTTTAAAGTTATGAATTTGCTAAATGACGTTTTTAAAGTTTGTACAAAAGTTATAGTCGGGAATTATAAAATAATATTTTATAATTTAGTATTTCGTTACGCGTTTTAACTAAACTAGTTATCTTGTTTATAAAAGTATAGTTTTCGTTATTTACCGATTTATTGTAAAAATCACAATTTTAAAAAATCTTAAAACTATATAACTTTGTCATTTTATCCGGGTTTTAAAATAATGATAAACATTAATGAAAATATACAAATAAACAAGATATTTTAGAAATTTCGGTATGACCTTGCCGTTTATACGATGTTTCCCATTTCTACAAAACTCAACGTTTTCCTATTTTCAATCAATCCGTGTTGCAAAATACCCATGTTTCAATATATCTAAACTAGACAATACAAATAACACAATTAAGTAAAACCAAACACACCCAAACTGCTAAACCAAACACCCTTTTAGGGGCAGTTTATCCCAAATCCAAACGCCCCTAAAGGCTGTTAAACAACAAACCAAACGCCCCCTTGTGGGCTGTAAATCAGCAAACCAAACACCCCTTTGGGGCTGCCATAAATCACAGAACCAAACGCCCTCTTTGGGCCGTTATCCACAAAACCAAACGCACCCTTATGGCTGCGTTAACAGCAAATCCAAACGCCCCGTTAGGGCCAAAAAACGCAAAAACAAACACCTTTTAAAATTTATAAAAATAAATGACTTAAAAAAAATACACATAAACTATATTTAACCATCCAAAAGTGGAGGTGGTGGTGGTTTCGGGTTGGCTGCCGTGGATGGCTGAGCCACGACATGGTGATGTGCGGCTGGCGAGGGAGGAAGGAGGTGGTGAGATGTTTACGAGTGGTGTGGGTGTTATTGGGATGTGAAAGTGTCGGGTGCGTGTGGTGGTTTCGGTGGGTGGCCAGCGTTGGCTGAGAGATGATATGATGTTGATGGTTTGATGTTGGCTTGGTGGATGTGATGGTGCCGACGATGGTTACAGCATTGGCGTGAGGAAGTGGTGTGATGGAGGCGCGTGCTGAGAGTGGTGGAGTAATCGGGGACGATCTATCTATTTAAATCATATTTTGGTTCGCCGGAGTTTGGCCGGAAGAGAGACCGTGCGGTGGGTGGCGGCCGGCTGAACAGAACCGGTGGTGGGGTGAGGGAGAGAGGTAGAAGAGAAGTGTGTGTGTGTTTTATTTTTTATAAAATGGAAAAAAAAAATGTATGAATTTTATATTTATATAATTTATAAAGAGGTAATAAAATAAAAATTTAAAGTGTATGATTGATGAGGGAAAATATTTATAATATTTTTCAGGGACCTAAAGTGTAACTTTTGAGTAATCTTTTATAAAATAGTGGTTCGGGACTCGTTTGGCGACTTAACGGATGATTCAAATTACGAAACTTGCGCCATTGTTTTCCAAATTATTTTTCCAACAAAAATGAGTATTTACTTGATAATATTTCATAATAATTTTATAATATTTATAAAACTACTCGTTATTTTATTTGTGAGTCGTTAAGCCTTTATGAAAGTAAAATGGAATTCAACTCGAATATTCGCTTATCATCAAACGCTTTGAACAAAATGCAAATGATTTTATTTAATATTCTTATTATATAAATGGTGATATTTAAAAATAAATTTAATTATTTTTGTGACGGCACGCACTGTGTGCAGTTTTCAAAACTTTGCAAGGCTGTTTCAACCCTCTTCTGCTTGTTTTCAAGTCTCAGGTAAAACAAAAAAGTTGCCTGAAATATCGTTTTACATCGAATTGCTTCAGGGTCCGAATCGTGAAAACGTGATTTAGTGGTTCGTTTTTGATAAATTCTATGAATTAAATTATTTCCTTTTTCGTTTTCGAATCAAATAATTTAAAAATAAATTTTATAAACGAATAATACATCTAATAATAAATATGATTTATTATTTAAATATGTTCTGAAAATTGACTGGTTGTTATAGTCTTCCCACCTTAAGAGAGCGGCCGTCCCGGTGCTCAATTTGTTTTATTCTTAGTACCAGAGTTTACTAGTGATTAGATGAGTGGATATACCTAGGTCATTGTCGAGGTTTCCAAAGAAAGTTTGAAGGAACAAGAGTCAAGCATCAAATATATGCAAGGAATATGAGCGAATGGATCAAATGTCTTGAGAATCTTCAAATGAAAGGATGGAATACATGACACGAAGGAAAGCCATTGGAACGAAGAATTTAACAAGTCGTAAATTCTTGGAAGCGGTTAATGGTTCATTACTATAAGATTATCAAGTTCGCGGCGGTCAATACACATTCGAAAAAACCCATATAACAAATCACGAGTCAAAAGAAGTTCATAGCCCAAAGAATGATTCGTACAAACGAACGCACGCTTATGCCGGATACACATAAGCCCACTTATTCACAATTCGTCACTTACATAAAGAGGCGTCCCAATCCATATAAGTGATGAATCATGAACTTATGGTTCGGTGATTTATAATTTCTTTATTCAAATGAAGAAGCGTCCTAATTCATTTCAATAAGACGATTATAAATCATCCTACTTTAGGCATGTCGACCACGAAACACAATATCAAAACAATACTACAATAAGTAATAAGGAGTGTCTTCTTGACGGCATGATTCTTCAAAATCATAACAAGTAACGAGAGGAATAATAAGACGTTAGTCCAACGTGTTCCAAAGTCAAGTGCCAAAATACGGCACGATCCTAAGTGATAAGATAAAATCGTACTCCCATCAACTGGAAGATTTCAGAACAATGGATACAAACACACAAACGCGGTTCAAAAGCATAAGAAGAGTGTTCGGACTCGGAGTCGAACAATAAAATAACTAGTGGAATTGACAAAGTACATCGAATGTCAATATTATCAAAAAGGAAATAAATAAAGTCACGTTTAATGTTTCAGGCTCATCGCAACGCTCATATAATATTGAAAGTAAAAGAACTTATTAAGACATACCATAGTACTATACACATATGTACGAGTATCTATATATAATACTAGTAATGACGTTCGAGGGAGAAATAATGGAAACAATAAGTACGCGATAGTCGGGAGTGGTCACTATAAAACTGACCGGATTCTAAGACAAACATATGACGTCATACGATAGACGGTATGAGAGCAAAAATAACGCAAGGCATATATATTCCCCCCCCCCCATTATTTAATATAATAACAATAAGCAAGCAAAAGGAGGAATATAAGTTACCATGGGAGCAAGTGCGCGGGGATACGACAATGGTGAATGACTCTAAATTTTTTTAGTTTTATATGTAAAAAGGTTAATAGACTAGGGTTTTGAAAACGACCTAGTTCGCTATAACGAGTGCTCTGATACCACTCTGTAACACCCCCATAAAATCACAACGCAGTGGAATACCACTTGGGGTGCTACTTCATAGTATAAAGTACAAGTTACAAGTAACGACCACAAACGAAGACCGTTTTAATAAAATGTCACATTCGATTTAAACAAATCAGAGTAAATTCAGGTCCCAATAATTTTCTTCTTAACAAACGTTACAAAAGTTCAAACGTGACTCATTTGTATATTTAAAGAAAAATGATTATCGAATGTGAAGAAAACCAAGCCTTTAAAGTTTTGGATATCCGCGCAATCAAATGCTCCCATGCTCACTAAACAAATATAACCCTGAGAAAATACAGTGCAAAAAACATCAACATAAATGTTGTTGAATTCATAGGCATTGCAGTTAAAAGCATATTGAAAATAGTTCAAGAAATATATCTGGTAAGAAAAGAGAAGAGTTACCACATTCAAAAGTATGGTTTTTCGAAATCCGAAGTCAAGTGTCAATAACCAATGAGTGAATCCATAGAGATGTTTGTAAGAAGAAAAAGAGAACACAAGTTTTGGTTCCATCGAGTGACTTGTGTACGCCAAGTCATTAATCTTGTTCCTATTGCAAAGAGCTCAATGCACCGAAAACCTTACGTAATGCCTATCATAATCATTCTTGTTTGCCCCCGAAGAAGGTAAAACATTGCCAATACCGTAAAATAAAATCACAAATAACCGTTGACTGGTGCTTTCGCAAGGATTCGATTCATACCCCCATGACCGGGCTGTCAAACCCAATCGAATCTATTTATATTGAACCTAGCCTCCACCCATTATAGGCAATTAACAGTTCATGATGTGGGGTCTTTTGGCAATAACTACTCATGCAATTGATCTCATATTTGGGTCATGCATACCATAAAGTTTCTTGTGTCCAGTTTATAAAACAAGGCATGTGATCAAACATGTATTAGAAATCAGGTGGTAGGCAAGTAAAAGCTTTAGTAAAAACATTCATGTAACGCTTTTAGTAGTAACAGATAGTTATTCGGTATAACAACATTTTCTACCCCAAAAATAATTTAAGAAAACCATTAAAAATGAAAAAGGTGAGGCTATGAACTCACCTTGATGTTGCAGAGAGACTAGCAGAAATGCAAATAATAATCACAGCACAACGGAGAATGGAACAGCTCGACCAAGAAGATGCAGCTTAATTTAACGGCTATATCCTACTACTTAGGATAATGAATTTGGGTTCCCCGATAATTGGTTACGTCAACCGACAACGTAGATAAAGAGTAGGTTTCAAGTGGATGAGTTGGTGGGAGGATTAAATAAAATACACCTAAAGTATACACAAAAGTATTGTAATAAAAATCCGTAGTATATTACATAGGAAGAAAGAAACAATTATAAATTCATTGGGCAATCATATAATAAAGAAAAAAAAAAGATAAGTCGCAACTTTATATAGAAGAATACTTTACCAACACTTACCCCCCCCAAACGCCCCCACCCTACATCTGTAACATTTTACCTAACCCCATAACACCCCCAACAAACCCCAACCCAACTTATTACTCAACCCCCCCCCCATTTATTTTAACATATAACCCCCCAACGCCCCACCACAACCCCTCCCTACCACCCCCCCCCCCCAATAACCCAACCACTTTTAACATAACACCATACCCCCTTAATTACCCCCACCCACCCACCCCACACCCTTACCCCGGCCTTAACACCACCACGCCACACATCACCTCCCCCCCCACCCCCCCCCCGACTATACCCCCTAACACGCCCCTTATACCCCCCCACAAAACCCCCAACAACACTAACATTTACTACCCCAACCAACCCTACCCAACCCCCACTACATACCACACAAATTTACCAACTACCAAACTCCAACCCACCCTATCTCCCACTAAATTTAAACCCACCACCCAGTTAAGCTTTACCCCCCCACCTATTACCACCCCCTAAACTCCCCACCCACACCCTACTTACCAATTACCCCCCCCTACCGCCCACTTACCCACCAACCGCACCCCCCCTAACCCTTATTTTTTTTTTTACGCCCCCACTACCACACGACGCCAATACCCCCCCCCGCATTAAACCACACCTACCCTACCACCAACACCACCACCCCTAACACCCCCCACCCACACCCCACCCACCCCCACACTTACCCCCTACACCACCCCCGACACATACACCCACCCAACCCCCACCCCACACCCACCTACCCGCCACCCCCATTTTTACCACCCCAACCCCCCCTCCCCCCCACCCCCCAAAACCCCCCACCTACCCTTGACCCTACCCAACCCCCCCAAACAATACCCCCCAAACCCCACCCACCCATAATACAACAACAACGTTTATAACCCACACCCGCACCTTTACGCAAACACCTTTGAACCCACAACCACCACAACCATTTTACAATTACCCCCCCCGACCCCCCCCCTACCTCCCCACCCGCCCAACGTATTATTTTAAGAATGTAAGAAAAATAATGGTAACAATATAATTCGACACGTTTTCGAAATTCACTTTACTAAATAAATAAAACGTTCTTGCATAAAAGTAAACACACGTTTTAAAGTTATGAATTTGCTAAATGACGTTTTTAAAGTTTGTACAAAAGTTATAGTCAGGAATTATAAAATAATATTTTATAATTTAGTATTTCGTTACGCGTTTTAACTAAACAGTTATCTTGTTATAAAAGTA
Source organism: Tanacetum coccineum (assembly GCA_026074375.1). Taxonomy (NCBI): domain Eukaryota; kingdom Viridiplantae; phylum Streptophyta; class Magnoliopsida; order Asterales; family Asteraceae; genus Tanacetum; species Tanacetum coccineum. Next base: position 72,720 of record BQNB010011498.1, read on the forward strand.
TAGTTTTCGTTTATTTACCGATTTATTTTGTAAAATCACAATTTGAAAAATCTTAAAACTATATAACTTTGTCATTTTATCATTTTCCTAACATAATTTAAACTTATAATGAAAATTTACTAAGTATAGATGTAATTTTTAGAAATTCGCAAGACCTTGCGTGAGGGTTTATACGAATTTTCCCCATTTCCTACAAAACTCAACGTTTTCCTATTTTCAATCAATCCGTGTTGCAAAATACTCATGTTTCAATATATCCAAACTAGCCAATTACAAATAATCACATATAGAGTAAAACCCAAACACACCCAAACAGCTAAACCAAACACCCTTTAGGGGCAGTTTATCAAATCCAAACGCCCCTAAAGGCTGTTAAACAACAAACCAAACGCCCCCTTGTGGGCTGTAAATCAGCAAACCAAACGCCCCTTTGGGGCTGCCATAAATCACAGAACCAAACGCCCTCTTTGGGCCGTTATCCACAAAAACCAAAACGCACCCTTATCTTGCGTTAACAGCAAATCCAAACGCCCCGTAAAGGGCCATAAGAACGCAAAAAAAACACCTTTTAAAATTTATAAAAATAAAGGTACTTAAAAAAATACACATAAACTATGATTAACCTCCAAAAGTGGACTGGCGGTGTTTTTCGGTTGGCTGTCGTTGTGGCTGAGCCCACGACAGTGGTGATGTGCGGTATCACCCCCCCCCCCCCCCAGGCGAGGGGTGGTAAGGAGGTGAGAGATGTTTGACGATGGTGGTGTGTTATTGTGATGGTGGGCAGTGACGGTGTGGTGCTTTCGGTGGGTGGCAGCGGTGGCGATGGAGATGGAAAAGAAGGTGATGTTGATGGTGGGCGTGGTGATGTGATGTGCGACGATGGTAGGCAGCAGTGGCGGTGAGAGAGTGTGGTGTATGGCGGCGCGTTGCGGAGAGAGGAGGAGTTGATCGCGAAGAACGGTGAGGATCTATATTTTTTATAAATTTGGGTTGCCGGAGTTTTGCCGAAAATATACCGCGGTGGTGGCGGCCGTGTGAACATAGCCGTTGGTGTGGTGAGGGGAGAGAGGTAGAAGCTGAAGTGTGTGTGAGTTTTTTATTTTTTAAAATGAAAGACAAAATGTATGATTTTTAAATTATATATATAAAAATATAGTCGAAGTTATAAAATAAAAGTGTAAAGTGTATGATATATGAGGGTAAATTTTAAAAATATTTCTCAGGGACCTAAAGTGTAACTTTTGAGTAATCTTTTATAAAATATGAGGTTCGGGACTCGAGTTTTGGGGCGACTTAACCAAGAAGATTCAATCCCGAAACTTGCGACATTGTTTTCCAAATCATTTTTCCCAACAAAAATTATGTAATTTTTACTTGATAATATTATCATAATAATATTATAACCTTTAAAAACTACTCGTATTTATTTGGTAGAGGTCTGTTAAGCTGATGAAATAAAAAGGCATTTTCAACTCGAATAATCGCGTTAATCATCAAACGCTTTTGAACAAAATGTCAAATTATTTTATTTAATTTTCTTATTAAATAAATGGTGATATTTAAAAAATAAATTTAATTATTTTTGTGACGGCACGCACTGTGTGCAGTTTTCAAAATTTTGCGAGGCTGTTTCAACACTCTTCTGCTTGTTTTCAAGTCTCGGGTAAAACTAAAAAGTTGTCTGAAATATCGTTTTACATCAAATTGCTTCAGGGTCTGAGTCGTGAAAACTGATTAGTGGTTCCGATTTTTGATAAATTATATGAATTAAATTATTTCCTTTTTCGTTTTCGAATCAATTAATTTAAAAATAAATTTTATAAACGATAACATGTAATAATAGATATGATTTATTATTTAAATATGTTCCGAAAATTGACGGTTGTTATAGTCTTCCCACCTTAAAGAAAACGCCGTCCCGGTGGCTCAATTATGTTTTATTCGTCCTGGTTACTATTGAGGGGGGGGGATGGAGTGATATACCTAGGTCATTGTCGAGGTTTCCAACGAAAGTTTGAAGGAACAAGAGTCAAGCATCAAATATATGCAAGGAATATGAGCAATGGATTCAAATGTTCTAGAGGAATCTCAATTGAAAGGGCTGGAATACATGACACGAAGGAAAGGCCAATTGAACGAAGAATTTAACAAGTCGTAAATTCTTGGAAGCGGTTAATGGTTCATTACTATAAGATTATCAACTTCGCGGCGGTCAATACACATTCGAAAAACCCATATAACAAATCACGAGTCAAAAGAAGTTCATAGCCCAAAGAATGATTCGTACAAACGAACAACCGGAAAGCGCGGTTGCGGTCTGCCTTCCCTTACGGCGAGCTCCGCCCCTGCCCCCCACCCGCTTATGCCGATACCATAAGCCCACTTATTCACAATTCTCACATACAATAAAGAGGGCGTCCCAATCCATAAAGATGAATCCTGAACTTATGGTTCGGATATTTATAATTTCTTTATTTCAAATGAAGAAGCGTCCTAATTCATTTCAACAAGACGATTTTAAATCATCCTACTTAAGCATGGCCGACACGAACACAATATCAAAACAAATACTACAGTAAGTAATAAGGAGTCTTCCTGACGCAGATTCTTCAAAATCATAACAAGTAACAAAGAGAAATAATAAGACATTAGTCAAACGTGTTCCAAAGTCAAGTTCCAAAATACGGCATGATCCTAGTGATAAGATAAAAACGTACTCCCCATCAACTATGAAGATTCCAGAACAATGGATTACCAACACACATTACGCTGTCAAAAGCATAAGAATAGTGTTCGGACTCGGAGTCGAACAATAAAATAACTAGTGGAATTGACAAAGTACACCGAATGTCAATATTATCAAAAGGGAAATAAATAAAGTCACGTTAATGTTTCAGAGATCACCGCAACTCTCATATAATATTGAAGTAAAAGAACTTATTAAGACTTACCATAGTACTATGCACATATGTACGAGTATCTATATATATAATACTAGTATTGACGTTCGAGGGAGAAAATAAGAAAACAGGAAGTACGCGATAGTCGGAGTAAGCAACGTATATATATATAATCGGCCGGTATAAGGCAAACAGTATGACGTCATAAGATAGACGTATGAGAGCAAAATAATAACCAAGCATTATATATTCATTATTAATATAATATCAATAAGCATGCAAAAGGGAGCATATAAGTTACCTGGGAGCAAGTGCGCGCGGATATCGGACAATGGTGAATGACTCTTAAAATTTTTCGAAAAAAACGGTTATAGTCTAGGGTTTTGAAAACGACCTAGTTCGCTATAACGAGTGCTCTGATACCAATCTGTAACACCCCCATAAAATCACAACGCAGCGGGATACCACTTCGGGGTGCTACTTCATAGTATAAAGTACAAGTTACAGTAAACGACCTCAAAAGAGACGTTTAATAAAATGTCGCATTCGATTAAAAGAAATCAGAGTAAATTCAGGTCCCAATAATTTTCTTTTTAACAAACGTTACAAGAGTTCAAATATGACTCACTTGTATATTTAAAGAAAAATGATTATCGAATGTGAAGAAAAACCAAGCCTTTAAGAGTTTTGATATCCTGCGCATCAAATATTCATGACTCAGATAACCAGATATAAACCTGAGAAAATACATGCAAAAACGTCAACAATAATGTTGGTGAATTCATAGGTTTAAGTAAAAGCAGTATTGAAATAGTTCAAGAAATATTTCTGTAAGAAGAGTAGCGTTACCACATTCAAAAGTATGGTTTTCGAAATCCAAGTAATGTGTCAATAACCATTGAGTTTAACGTGATCCATAGAGTTTGTTAGAGATAAAGAGAACACAGGTTTGGTTCAGCGATGTGAACTAGTTTGTACGGACAAGTCATTAATCCTCGTTTCTTTGCAATGAGCTCATGACACGAAAAAAACCTTGACGGTAATGCAATCATATGCATTCTTGTTTGCCCCGAAGTAGGTATTATTGCCTTTATACCTAAATTTCTATTACAATTTGTCCGTTGACTGGTGTGATCGTAAAAGGTTTCGATTCATCCCCGGACAGAGCTGTCAAACCCATTAGATCTATTTATTTGTACTTTTTGAACGCTCACCCATTATAGGCAAATAATTGATCATGATGTTGGGGTCTTTTGGCAATAACTACTCATGCAATTGATCTCATATTTGGGTCCAGCATACCATAAAGTTTCTTGTGTCCAGTTTATAAAACAAGCATGTATCAAACATGTATTAGAAATCATGTGGTAGGCAAGTAAAAGCTTTAGTAAAAACATTCATGTAACGCTTATGTAGTAGTAACCGATAAGTTATTCGGTAAAACAAGCATGTATTCTCACCCCAAAAATAGTTTAAGAAAACCATTAAAAATGAAAAGGTGGGGCTAGGGAAACTGAACTGATGTTGCAGAGAAACTAGCAGATGCAAATTAATAATCACAGCACATACGGAGAATGGAACAGCTCGACCAAGAAGATGTAGCTTAATTTAACGGCCATATCCTACTACCTAGGATAATGAATTTGGGTTCCCCGATACTTGGTTACGTCAACGCAACACGTTGATAAAGGATTGAGGTTTCAAGTTGGATGAGTTTGTGGGGGTTAAATATAATACACCGTAAAAGATTCACAAATTATGTAATATATTCGTTATATTACATATGAAAAAGAAAACCAATTATATTAATTCATGTGGCGAATCATATAATAAAGATAAAAAAAAAGAGAATAAGTTCGCAATTTGATACTTTACACGTATTATTTAAAATGTAAGCAAAATATTGTAACCATTAATTCGGACAAGTTCTCGAAACTTCACTTTACTAAATAAGATAAAATGTTCTTGCATAAAAGTAAACATCCACGTTTTAACGTTATGAAATTGAATAATTGACGTTTTTAAAAGTTTGTAAAAAGTTATAGTCGGGACAAATATAAAATATATGTTATTTTTAGTTTGCGGTACGCGTTTTAACTAAACTAGTTATTTGTTTATAATAGTATAGTTTTCGTTTTATTTACGATTTATTGTAAAATCACAATTTTTAAAAATCTTAAAAACTATATAACTTTGTCATTTTATCGGGTTTCTAAAATAATATAAACTTTAATGAAAATTTACTAAGTATAAGGATTTTTAGAAATTTCGGCATGACCTTGCCGTTTAAACAACGTTTCCCATTTTCACAAAACTCGACGTTTCCCTATTTTCAATCAATCCGTGTTGCAAAATACTCATGTTTCAATATATCCAAACTAGCCAATACAAATAACACAATTAAGTAAAAACCAAACACACCCAAACTGCTAAACCAAACACCCCTTTAGGGGCAGTTTATCACAAATCCAAACGCCCCTAAAGGCTGTTAAACAACAAACCAAACGCCCCCTTGTGGGCTGTAAATCAGCAAACCAAACGCCCCTTTGGGGCTGCCATAAATCACAGAACCAAACGCCCTCTTTGGGCCGTTATCCACAAAACCAAACGCACCCTTATGGCTGCGTTAACAGCAAATCCAAACGCCCCGTTAGGGCCATAAAACGCAAAAACAAACACCTTTTAAAATTTATAAAAATAAATGACTTAAAAAAATACACATAAACTATATTTAACCATCCAAAAGTGGAGGTGGTGGTGGTTTCGGTTGGCTGTCGTGGTGGCTGAGCCACGACAGTGGTGATGGTGCGGCTGGCGAGGGGTGGAGGAGGTGGTGATGATGTTGACGAGTGGTGGTGGTGTTATTGGTGATGGTGGCAGTGTCGGTGTGGTGGTTTCGGTGGGGTGGCAGCGGGTGGCGATGGAGATGATATGATGGTGATGTTGATGGTGGCGTGGTGATGTGATGGTGCGACGATGGTGACAGCAGTGGCGGTGAGGGAGTGGTGGTGATGGAGGCGCGTGGCGGAGAGTGGTGGAGTAGATCGGGGGAGGATCTATCTTTTTATATATTTTGGGTTCGCCGGAGTTTGGCCGGAAAAGTGACCGGCGGTGGTGGCGGCCGGCGTGAACAGTAGCCGGTGGTGGGGTGAGGGGAGAGAGGTTGAAGATGAAGTGTGTGTGTGTTTTATTTTTATAAAATGAAAAAAAATGTATGATTTTTATATTTATATATATATAAAAGGTTATAAAATAAAAATGTAAAGTGTATGATAGATGAGGGTAAATTTTATAAATATTTCCCAGGGACCTAAAGTGTAACTTTTGAGTAATCTTTTATAAAATAGTGGTTCGGGACTCGTTTGGGCGACTTAACGGATGATTTAAATCACGAAACTTGCCCCATTGTTTTCCAAATCATTTTCCAACAAAAATGAGTATTTACTTGATAATATTTCATAATATTTTTATAACATTTATAAAACTACTCGTTATTTATTTGGTGAGTCGGTTAAGCCTTGTATGAAATAAAATGGATTTCAACTCGAATATTCGCGTTATCATCAAACGCTTTTGAACAAAATGTCAAATGATTTTATTTAATATTCTTATTAAATAAATGGTGATATTTAAAAAATAAATTTAATTATTTTTGTGACGGCACGTACTGTGTGCAGTTTTCAAAACTTTGCGAGGCTGTTTCAACCCTCTTCTGCTTGTTTTCAAGTCTCGGGTAAAACTAAAAAGTTGTCTGAAATATCATTTTACATCGAATCGCTAAAGGGTCCGAATCCTGAAAACGTGATTTAGTGGTTCGTTTTTGATAAATTCTATGAATTAAATTATTTCCTTTTTCGTTTTCGAATCAAATAATTTAAAAATAAATTTTATAAACGATAACATGTAATAATAGATATGATTTATTATTTAAATATGTTCCGAAAATTGACGGTTGTTATAGTCTTCCCACCTTAAGAGAGCGCCGTCCCGGTGCTCAATTTGTTTTATTCGTCCTTGGTTTACTAGTGATTAGATGAGTGGATATACCTAGGTCATTGTCGAGGTTTCCAACGAAAGTTTGAAGGAACAAGAGTCAAGCATCAAATATATGCAAGGAATATGAGCGAATGGATCAAATGTCTTGAGAATCTTCAAATGAAAGGATGGAATACATGACACGAAGGAAAGCCATTGGAATGAAGAATTTAACAAGTCGTAAATTCTTGGAAGCGGTTAATGGTTTATTACTATAAGATTATCAAGTTCGCGGCGGTCAATACACATTCGGAAAAACCCATATAACAAATCACGAGTCAAAAGAAGTTCATAGCCCAAAGAATGATTCGTACAAACGAACGCACGCTTATGCCGGATACACATAAGCCCACTTATTCACAATTCGTCACTTACATAAAGAGGCGTCCCAATCCATATAAGTGATGAATTATGAACTTATGGTTCGGTGATTTATAATTTCCTTATTCAAATGAAGAAGCGTCCTAATTCATTTCAATAAGACGATTATAAATCATCCTACTTAGGCATGGCCGACACGAAACACAATATCAAAACAATGCTACAATAAGTAATAAGGAGTGTCTTCTTGACGGCATGATTCTTCAAAATCATAACAAGTAACGAGAGGAATAATAAGACGTTAGTCAAACGTGTTCCAAAGTCAAGTGCCAAAATACGGCACGATCCTAGGTGATAAGATAAAATCGTACTCCCATCAACTGGAAGATTTCAGAACAATGGATTACAAACACAACATACGCGGTTCAAAATCATAAGAAGAGTGTTCAGACTCGGAGTCGAACAATAAAATAACTAGTGGAATTGACAAAGTACATCGAATGAAAATATTATCAAAAAGGAAATAAATAAAGTCACTTTAATGTTTTAGAGATCATCGCAACGCTCATATAATCTTGAAGTAAAAGAACTTATTAAGACTTACCATAGTACTATGCACATATGTACGAGTATCTATATATAATACTAGTATTGACGTTCGAGGGAGAAAATAAGGAAACAAGTACGCGATAGTCGGAGTGGTCAATATATAACTGACCGATATAAGTCAAACAGTATGACGTCATAAGATAGAAGTATGAGAGCAAAATAATAACCAAGCATTATATATTTATTATTAATATAATATCAATAAGCATGCAAAAGGAAGCATATAAGTTACCTGGGAGCAAGTGCGCGCGGATATCGGACAATGGTGAATGACTCTTAATGTTTTTTTTGGAAAACGATTATAGTCTAGGGTTTTGAAAACGACCTAGTTTGCTATAACGAGTGCTCTGATACCACTCTGTGACACCCCCATAAAATCACAACGCAGCGGGATACCACTTTGGGGTGCTACTTGTAACGACCCACTCCGGAAAGGAGGCCGAAACGTCATAATCATGGTGTCATATCAAAGCATAATAAAGGCATAAAGTCACAAATGATAACATAGGACAAGGTGGAAAGCCGAAATCAAACATCGGCTCCCAATTATGAGATCAACATGAATAACGTAAAAGAAGTCTAAAGGACGAAACATGTGTCCAAGATAGTATAGCACATCAAAATGTCTGCGACAAAAGAAAGGAAGCTAAATGGGTCACTTCCTAAGCACACACTCTCTCA
>BQNB010011499.1:0-81263 GCA_026074375.1 Tanacetum coccineum
ACCTCTCGAATTGACGTCTTGATTATCTCGTCCGAAATAATCCAAGAACTTTTTACTTAATGAAAGGTTAATTAAAATGTCAATTATTACTTTTATTATTAAAACACAATGTTAAGTTTATTTGCCCTTAAAACTACTATATATATATATATATATATATATATATATTACTAATAATAGGGATTAAATAAATTCGGGCCAAAAATCAAAAAATAATTTTTTTGATCAGGTGGCGGCCCCCTTAAAATTAAGGGGACCGACTTGTTATTTTGGGTGGTCCCCTTAAATAATTAAGGGGATCGCCCTATCCACGAAACCAAACACCACTTTTCTAACGAACACTTTACCAAAATCAGATTTTTTTTCATTCCTCTTCTTCTCCTACCCACTGTGAACGAACACCATAGTCAAAAACCTTCAAAAACCAATCTTCAAATTGCCTAATTAACCAAAATTCTCAAGGGACTTTCACTAACAAGACAACCAACAACAATCTATTGTAAGTTTTCCATCATTCTTTTCATTTGATTTCATCCAATTTTTCTCTTAATCAAAATTAGGTGTTCTTCATTATTTTCATACTTTTTATTTTGGTCTAGGATTTCCATAACTATAATGATTCCCATAGTCATAGGAGCACTACAACCTTGATAGGATTGAAACAAAACACTTATTGAGTCAAAATTTTAGAAACATGTATATACTCATGAACACATAGCCGAATTTTCGCATTCTTAAACTTACACATTGTTGATTAATGCCTAAACATGATAAAAATAATCAAGTATTGATTGTTCAAACATACATATATATAATTTTTAAATCAATGAGTAAAATTTTATAAAAATAAAGGAGTGTTTGGTTCGTTTCTTAGGAATAATTTTTAGAGTCAAAATGACAATCACTATAGTTTTATCACGTGTATAAACACTTAACAAACTTGTATAAGTCATCAAGATATATAATTCATATATATATTGATACATTTTATAAATGGCATAAAATAAAAGGGCGTTTGGTTTAGTGTTTTAAAACATGGTTTTTAGTCAAAACAAACACTATTTAACCTTTGTCAAGTCAAGAATAATAAACTTATACTTGTCAAACAAAATATACACTTAATACATAATTTTCGACAAGCTTAGACAAATTTTGTATTGATAAGGGAGTGTTTGGGTTATTGTCTTGATGTTGAAATATATAACTAATATATATTCTTCGACATCCTAGATTAAGTCAAAAATAAATTAAGGAACATATGGATCACTTCTTAGGTTTTTACTTTTAAAGTCGAAGTAATCCTTGTCCCACATTTGTCACTTTTCAAAACTTTATTTTCCTTATTATATTTTTTTTATATATAAGATTTTATGTTGTTAATAACTTGTTTAGGTGACAAAATGCTAAAGCTACTACAACCGATATATCTCTCACTAAATCCTACATACCAAAAGTATCCCAAATTCCCGACATCTCCCCTACCATTGCCCAATTCTACAAACCTATTGAAAACTGCAACATTCACGAAGGTCGTGTTGTTGATCAAGCCTACTACAAATCCAACAACATCGAGTGTCTTTTTACTAACATTCGTTTCAATTGTCTCTTTCAAATCAATGAACCGATTATTCCAAGATTCATTCTAGACTTCTTTAGTTAAGTCACGGTGCAAACCGATGAATATGGCTATCTTGTTATCTCTTTTATGATTCAACACGAATTCATAACTCTTACTCTCGCTCAATTCGGTCAAATCCTTAAAATTCCATACAATGGTCAAGCCGTTTTTACAAATGAATGGGACCTTGCATCCCTTAAGTATTCTCAAGAAACCGAGGGACCATATTGCACCGAACTTCCTACTCCCGACGACATTCGTCAACTTCTTGAATTAGAACGTGTCGTGGTAGACCGTACCATCAAAAGTCACACGGTCTCTCTCAATCCAAATTAAATTCTCACCAAAGAATTAGGCCCCGACATAAAGCAATGGGAAGAACTTATCCGAGAGAATGTGTTCAGACTAGGAGGACATCGGGACCGTCTCCCTGCTTGTCTTGCTCACATGTTGTATTATGTTGTTGACGAGGAACAATACAATCTTGCTTATTTCTTCGTCAAAAGAATCCAATGTACTAGAGATACTTCCAATACAAATCTTTGTATGGCATTGTTTTCTTTAACTCGTCTTTATCGACATGTCATGGACAAACGTTATTATCCTCATCTTGATAATGGCATCTATAACATTGTTGAGAGAGTCATGCGTCCTCTTGCCCTAAAACAAACTCGACGACCTCGAAGTGATCGTGGCAAGGCGCGTCATTCCGTCTCCTCTTCGTCCTCTCATCATCAAGGCACGTCATCTCATCAACATGATGATGATGATGACGATGTCGAAACTTCTCGAGCAAGTACTCCATCTCCTACCACTTATCTTAACTCCCTCAATCCACTCAACTACCAAAACTACCATATGCCTTCCGCTTCCAAACAAACCGATGAAACTCTCTTTGAACGACAAACCACCTTGCTCAACCAAACGCAACAAATGCATAAGGAGATGCGCGGAGGGTTCAAGTCATTTGGAAAGGCACTAAAAGGAGTGTTTAGCAAGAAGAAGAAGTGAAGAGATAGGAGTGAAGTGAGCTAGATGTCTAAATGTAGTTTAAGACAATTTTTAACTTGATTATGTGTATGTTCTTAACAACTTTTGTGGTGATTATCCGATGTATTCGGAAAGACTTATGTGTTAGTTATATGTAGGTACTTGTTTGCTATGATGACTTAAACCTTTAGTTGTTTTATTTAATCAACTACTTATGCTACTTTGGTTTCATGACTTGATATGTTTATTACATGCTATATGATTAAATTTGCTCATACAACTCAATAGGGCTTGCTGCAAATAAACCACCAAAACAGAAATACTCTCATAAATAATTCTGAGAAAAATCGTTTTTCTGTGAGAAATGGAAGCCAACAAAGGGCGGCCCCCTTAATTCATAACGGGCGGCCCCCTTATCTTTAAGGGGACCGCCCCCTAATTAAGGGGACCGCCCTAGTAAATCACGGGTAAAACAATATTTTTCCTGCTTTTTGACCCTCTTTTACCTAGTCTCAGCTATCTTTGCCTAGAATGCTCGAACACAATTTGGAACAACCTAAACTAGTTCAAATTCATTCCTTTTTCAATCCATTCTCTTCCTATAAATCCCTTCCAAATGATCATCACCAACACATCATCCACCAAATCATACACTAACCACTATCAACATCCATGGCATCCACTAGTGCTTCCATTTCCAAAAGCCTCAGAGAAATAAATCTACTCATACCATCGAAACCATTGTTTGTGGATTTAACCCATGTGACACAAAACTCCATCACCCTAAACTTTAACTCTCATCACTAGTGCTCCTAAGGCACCTTCCAAAAACACCATCAACCATAAGATACTTCTTCATCCTCATTGATACATTACCTAAATCACCAACCCTCATCAACGATCACTTTCACTCCAATAGCACTTAAAACCCTCAATTCCTCCTCTAGAAGAGTTTCTCCACCACCTCCAACTAAGAAAAATGCATCAATAGACATCACTTCTCACCCTTTCACAATTACCTACATGATGTCTAAATTTACTTAACTCCATCACGTCACCCCCTAGGTTGGTCTTCTCATTCCTTGAACCTTTTGAGGCACATGGGAGATTCAAGCTTTGTGTAGGCATTCACAATCATACTCTCATTTTTGGGATTGAGAGATGAACTCCAAATATGTTTCATATATTGACCATGCTCTCACAACCACCAAACATCCATCATCCCGCCACCTCTCACCATCTTCATTAAACTAAAACACTCTATGTTTTGGTTTCTCAAATAATTGTCACCCATCATTTTATAGCAAGTCCAATCACCTCATGTATGTTAGGCATGATATTATTTTCCGTAAGTATGCTATGATTGTGGGTTCATCATCTATTTTAATTTTAATGGTTGATTATTTTGGTTGCATTGCCTAATTATGCATATTTTTTCCTTTTTGGTTACATGTTAGAAATACTTGTATTGTTCTAACTCGTTTTTGTAGCCAAGAAACCATAGCTCGATTCCTTGGTGCCCTCGAACGAGGGGGAGCACACATCAAGGGGGAGCATTTATTCCGTCGATTTAACTAGCAATTCTCGACGATGTCTTTTTTATTCTACAAAAAGGGGGAGAAATGACATGAAACTCACTAAATACTTGTTTAAAAATAATTTTACATTTAATGAGTTTAAATTTTGTAATCATCAAAAAGGGGGAGATTGTTGATAAAATATAATGCCTAAAAACATTACTAATATTTTCCATTGTTCACGTTTTGATAATTACAAAATATAAAAACCGTTCAATGTAACGAAATTAACATAAACAATATATTTGGAGTAAATTTTCATTTCAAATTTATATCATCTATAAGGTATGAATAAATGAATGCTTAATGATTTATGATCAATGAAATTTTATTTCAACCTCACACTTCTTATAAAATGTTGTAAACATTTTTATAAACATTACAAAACATTTTTCTACAATTAAATGAAATTTTCTTCAAAATAAATTTTGATATTCAAATTTTGGACCTAAAACGGCTAGAAAAAGCTCCAGAAATTCCCTTACACAAAGACAAACTGGGGAGCCCATAGTCTAGGGCGGCCCCCTTAAATACACGGGCGGCCCCCTTAATTTTAAGGGGATTCGCCCACCTATTTAAGGGGACCGCCCATAGACTAACGCTCCTCCAGTTTGTCCTATAAATACTGGACTATTCCCCACTATTTTCTCACCTTTTGCACTCGTTATTTCTGTTCTAAAATAGCCCACACATCTCACTTAAATCATTTGATCATTTAATCATAAAGCTTTGTTTCCAAGTTGATCCAAGCTCAATTCCTCAGTGCCAAAGTGAAGAATATTTCATCATCAAGTAAAGAAGTATTACACCTTAAGTGTTGTTGCAATTTTGTTGCATTCATATCATAATTTGTAAATCAATTGTATATCTTGTATTTGTGTGTAGTAGCTAGATCTTGGCGATCTTTGTAAGTATAGTTAGATCGTGGTGATCTTACCAAGTAGTGTTAGATAGTTGTGATATAAGTTGTGTGGTGAAGTGAAGTCACAAAGTTGTGAAGAAGTCTTGAAGTTGTGAAGAAGTCATGAAGTTGTCAAGTCGTAAACAAGTCGTGAAATTGTGTTGTGATAGATTGGTTCTAGCTAAGATTAGAACTCGACATTTAGTTTTGTGTCGTAAATCGGTGTAAGCAACGTTGTGTACGGTTTTCTCCGCCATAAGGGAGCTTGGTTGACATAGTGAAGAAAAAGAAAAAATATCTTCGAGTTAGGTGCTCGGGGAGTGGAGTAGGGCGAAGAGGTGCTTCGTTACCGAACCACTATAAATCCTCACGTTGTGGTTTAATTGTTCTTACTTTTATCTCTTGTCTTACTTTATCCTTTCATATACTTATATTGTTCATATTGTGCAAGCATTGAATTCACAAAAAGTCGAATCTAAATTTTACAAACAAACATAAACCTTAAATCAAAAATGGGTAAACTATTCAACCCCCCTTTTAGTTTTCCTCAAGTTGATCTAAGCATGCGTCGACACAATAATCAACGAGATTAATATGTTAGACTATATGACATTTAAATGTTAATTGTCATACATTAAGCTAACATAGTGTAGGTGTACAATTAACACGTAAGTCATGTAAAATGACGCATACAAAACGTGATAATTTTAAATGCAATCATCATGTAAAACATGTTAGCATTTAACACTTAGAAGCATGTATTATTTAGATAAACTAAGAGATTATTATCCAATTTCTAGAAAAAAGGCTCAAAAGCTTCTTTTACAAACAACATGAATTCAATAGCTTAGCAAATAAACGTTGAGCATTAAGTAAACATATAAAGCATATAATTGGCATTACGTGGAGCTCGTTTTCATCTTGAACCTTCAAAGCACATATGTGAAATGCAAGTGGTCTAGATTGACTAAGGAGAAACCTAATTTCTACGTGCTTAGTGTGCACTCCTAATGAAATACAAAGCCTATCGATGTAGACTATCATTAGGCATATTTAGGAAGAGCCATTTAATTAAATTAGAGAATGAATATGAGATTATCACTAGTTGTGCTCAATTCAGGGCTAATTTATTGACATTTTTAGGGTTTACCTAACCCACTTCACTCTTGGAAGCAATTCAACCGTTAGGTCAAATTGAATTTCTAGTGCAATAGATTCTCTAGTAGTCATTCTCATGTTAGACAAAATAGAATTCCTATATTTGCCTAATAAAGTGTAGCAAAGATAAAATTTGTATTATCTTATCATAGTGGGCCTAACATGACTCAACTAACATGCTTTAATTCTGGTTCGTATAATCCTAATTAAAATGTGTGGAATTCTAAGGTTAAATGATAGAGCAAACAAGTTGTTATAGGTTTAAGAGAGAATGAGTCATCTAGAACATATGAGTATGCTTAAGAGTGACAATGTGTAATGCTCTTTAATGAGAGTTTTCAAAGAATGCACCTTTGCATGTCTTTTATGAAAAACAATCCAATTAAGGTTATTTACCTCAATAGATCTTGTGTTTGTTTTTTTTTTGTAGAAATAATGATGATTAACTAAAGTTTAGTTACATGTATGTTAGGCTTTTAAGCAAGAGATTTACAAGAGGAAGATGTTTAAATCTAATGCCATAGGGCGGATCTACCTAAACCGAAGATGAATTTAGGACCAAGGATCCATCGATCCGTAGAAGTGCCAAATTTGGGCAAGGATCATTTTTATTATTATTATTATTTAGGAGATGGTGTTGAAATTCTGTTATTAGGAGAAGCTTATATAAGTTATAAGGGTTCTTGGTTTGAGTTTTCAGAAATGACATCCAAGACTTGCTTATCAAGTTGGAGTACTTATGAGTTTCCCGATGGAAATTCATAAGTCGTCAATCCTACTTAGAGTGTGTTAAGTTTAGCATGTATAATTTAACCATAGCTAATAACACGACATTTGAACACTTTAGACTCAATGAAACATCTTCTTTTCAAGTGTGAATTGCAATTTGATGACTAATCTTGTTGTCTTGCAATCGACTTCGTGATTTCATGTAATAACCGAGGATGGTTAAACATGTAGACACGGAAAAATATCTATGATCATTTGATTGATATTTCTGTGATCTATACAAATCCTAATCTCGATTTCATGTTCATATTCCAAATTTGTAATTAAATTGAATAGTGAGATTGATTTTCGTTTGAATAATAATCATCTTCATATTTGAAATCCTCTTACGATCACTTTATTGAAAGAAAGTACGATATTGGTTTGAGGAATATGTTCAATTATTCCAAGTCCTAACCTGACATGGTTAAAGGGTTCTTATTTGGTGAAGAAGAAATATTATACTTATTTGGTTAAGTAAGAGAAAGTTTTGATGAGAAGAGAATTTAAGTTTTGAGTTGTGCTTTTGAATTGTTTGAGCAAAGTTACATATGTTGTGCATTTGCTCATGTTTGGCTTTTCAGAGATGGCGACTTTACCAATTGCATTGCAAGGTAAATTACTTGAATATTTTAGACAAGACATTCAAGTCGTCAATCCTACTTCATTGTGTATTTTATGCATATATTTGCCAAATATTTGGAACACACGTGTGAGTTATGATACGATGCATATTCTTATCATCTTAAAAAACAATGTCGTTATTTTCACATCAATCGAGTGTGATTGGGTATGTATGTCTAAGATAATATATCTTGTTACATTTTGATATAATCTCAAAGCTAGACAAATAAGAATCCAATTTCTTGTCCATACTCAAAAACTTGTCAATTAGATTCGATAATAACATCAATCATAGTTTGAATAATGAGTTGATATATATTCGAAATCTTTCTTGACCCTCACGAACACTCTTTTAAAAGAAGACAAATAAAGATTTTCATAGTGTGTTCCACTAATCCTAAGACTAGTTGTAAGTGTGAGGTTGATGAATAATGACAAGTTAATTTCTTACTTCAAGATTGTCATATATTTTGCGTGTGCGAAAAACTATTTGTTGTTATGCATAGTATGCATAGTTTTTGACATTTTATTAGTATATGAATGATTTTTCTAACCATTTTAATACAACACACATCTTTTGTAAAACACTATATGTTTATAAAAAGAATATAATTATGTGTGTGTGTTAGAACAATGCAAGCACAAGCAAAGTTTAAAAATACATTTTCTTTTACTTAATTACCAATGTATTAATACAATCTTTTATTTTGTTTAACCAACCCAAGGTCAAACACCGCAAGATGATGAAAAGATTTAGACTTCTTGTTGGAAGAGAGTTGATGTGTTGGAAATATTTTAGTGACGGGTTTTAACATATGATCTTAGGACATTATTTTTCCACACACTTGACAAACTATTAAACTCTTATTCCTAAGTGGGTTACTACACTCAAAATGATCTACAAGATGTTTATGTAACACTTGTAAATATAGTGATCTATGCCTATATGCAATGCACAAACAATTTTGCAACTTAACGCAAGAAATCTAGCGTAATTCCAATTAGGCATAATCCGAAAACTAATAACATACAAATAGCATACATGGCACATGTGTTTAGATATATAATTAGCTCAATTACAAATAGTAATGATTACTTATTAAAATCTATTAACCAAGTTGAAACAAAAGTAAACACACATAATCATCTAGCATACACATAAGGATATTCGTCATTGTTTTGTGTATTAGATATAACGATGTATACTTAGCTTGATTTGATTTGAAAATAAAATAGTTCCTCCCCATTTCAAAATTTAATTAAGATCAATATTTTGAAAGGATAAATACATTATTTTTCAAAGATATATCAAATAGAAATGCCCGACTCAAAAGAAAAAATGTAAAATACAAGTTTTACGTTAAAACGGAACTCAAAGTTTTGACCACTATGTAGTATTTTTCATTTCCGACTTATTTAAGTTTAGAATGAATATTTGGAAGTATTTTTTAAATGAAAGAAGACTCAATCATCTTTGAAATGGCGGGTGGCACGACTTCTACGGACTTACGGTTAATTTTATATGATTATTTGAAGTTTGCCAAATTCTACTAAAACAGACAGACGGCCCCCATAAAGGTGACGCCCCCAAATATATTTGGGGGCCGCCCTAGCATTTATGGGACCGCCACTAGAGACCCAAAAACAAGTTTTTAGTATAAAATCATTTGGTGACTTAATGTAGGGACGTAGGACTTCAGAAAGTTGTTTCAGCACATGAAATACGTGTTTTAGACATTATTTATACTCTTACGACTTAGACAAACATAAGTTAACACTTCTAAGTTCATTTGTGAAAAAAATTCTTTTAAGCTAGTATACGAAGTATATTTAATAACAAAATTAGTACGAATTAAACAACAAAATACTTTTCATATTTAATCCCCCTTCATGAGTAATTTAATACATGGATCGTACTCTATTTTAAAAACTATTTGTTTTAAAAACTTGAGCGACGTGGCTCTGATACCAATTATGGAAATCGTAGAGGGGGGTGAATACGTTTCCTTTAAAAAAATTTAAGATCAAAGATTATATCACTCTCTGCCTGTGGTCCCATAAATATATGGGGGCCGCCTAGTACATCAAGGGACCGCCCTATTTAAAGGGACCGCCTCCAGAAGAGGTTTTCGAACTAGATCATTTGTATCAAATCACCAATCAAGTTTGACGCAATATCAGAAGTGTCGATAATGGATTTACAATTACTAGCGCATATTCTACCAATATATCCGCACTCACAATATTTACTACAAAGAGCTACACAACCATGACTAACACATATACACGACAATTCAAACAATCATAAACACAATGCAAGTGTAAAAGTAAGCGATAATGTAAAGACCTAAGGTACAAGAGAAAGTAAACAGAAAATGCTAAACAGACTCGATGATTTTATATGGTGTCGGTCCGAAGCTCATCTTGGCCCTACTCCACTCCTCGAGTATTCCAACTTGGAGTTACTTCCTACTAATCAAAGCTCTCTTTTTTGGCGGAGATAAACCTCCTTATTTCCCAATGTTCCATTAATTTCCGACACTAAGCTAGATTGTCGAGTCATTTCTTCGGGTACAACCAAACCCGTTTTGTTTTGGCCCAACATGACTAATTGTTGTTTTATGGCGATAAACACATAAACGCGTTGCTTAATTATTTTTCGACACTAAGCTAGGTGTCGAGTACCTATCTTAGCTAGAACCAATTACCACTTTCACAAATGTATTTTGTGTTCTAATATGACTCAAACACCATAATAACCCATCCCAACTGATATACATCATTTGGGATATACACACTACTAAATATTAGAAGACATGGACTCGATCTATATGTAACACATGTTACAAATGGACTAACTAGACTACATAACTTCCGATCTTGAAGATGACCGAAGTTCTTCTCTTGCACTTGAGGAAAGGAGAAAAGGATAGAAGATTTTATCACAATTAAATAAAATTAACCAAGTTGAATGATCAAAGATTTAGAGAGATTTAGTGAGATCTCATGAGAGAAAGAACTGAAAGAAAATCGTGAAAAAAGGTTATTAATATAGTTGGAGGTGACCCACTATTTATAGGAGCTGAAAAACAGCCTGTCAGGAAATGGCTGGTCAATGATATTATCTAGGGGGCCGCAGATATTTAAGGGATACGCCGGGGCCTATTTTGAGACCGTCCGACAGACACTCCTGTTTTTGTCTTTTTGTGGTGACAAACTTGTCTGGTAAAAGTGTACGTAAGCAAAGTTTCATACAAATTTTTCTTAAGAAAGAAAAATAAGTAATCAACACGGGTATCGTTCTCCTCGGTGAGAGGTAAATGGAAATTCACGATTATGTCGGGAATCGAGCTTGATTATCATAAAGGATTTGGATTTAGTTTCTAATTCTAATAACGTAAATGGAAAGTAAATTTAAGGCACGCTAATCTAAAAAGTCACAATTAAAACATTAAGCATTAAATGGTAACGGGAATTTTAAGAACGCGACTAAAACCTAAATTATCAAATTTTAACCCTAAAATGTAAATTTAATTTCTAATAGTCCTAAATGATAAAAAAAATAATTTTAGAAAATAAGATTATAATTTTTTTGACTTTTATTTAATTTTTTATGAATTAAAACAGATTTAATCAAAATTAAATATAAAAAATAGTAAACTAATTATTAAAATTTTTGAAAATTACAGAAAATACTTTAATCTATTTCTAATGTAAGAAAAATAAAAATTAGAAATAAGCTAAACGGGATAAGCTGATAAAAAGCAAATAAACCTAATAAGCTAAAACTGAAAACTGAGGTTAAATATTCAATGGTGTAATGGTATAATTGAAAAAGACCCCGGGGCAGTTGGTAAGTGTGTGTGTGTGTGAAGGCAAGGTCGCATGTTCGAGTCCTGGACCTTACCTTTTTGCACAAACATTTTTTTTCATTTTTAATTTCAAAAAAGCTAAAGTACAAGTAAAAATAAGCTAATTTAATAAAAGGACTTATGACTAAAACTTATTAAATAAGCTAGAAAGAAGCTATGAAAGATGACAGATTTAGCAAATTAAGGACCTAGCCTCTAATGACTAAACTGCCTAGCTATTTAAAACTCAATAAGGAATCACAAATCCTAAATAAGCTAAAACAGGCCAAGAGCTAGACCTAAAAAGCAAATGTGAAAAGTTTTTAATGAACAAAATTAGCTGAAAAGCTTTCAAAAGCTTAAAGGTAATCTGACTTAAACTAGCAGTTTCTTAATGAAAAGTGACCAAATTTAAGCTAAGATTAAGACACAATAAGCACTTGGAAATAAGTAAGGACTAAAAACAGATGAAGTTTAGCATCTAAAGAACACATAAAACCAAGAATTAGGAAAATTGGTTTAGAAATAAGCTAAAAAAAGACTTTGAAAATGACAGACTTCTAACTAAATTTTTTTGGCTTTTTTTAGAGTTTAAAAAAATGGCTATATGCAGCCCTAATTTAAAGCTAGTAAAAGCTAATGTAAAAACATAAAAAGCGAAAACAGATCAAAATTGATGTCTAAAGAGCTTATATTACCAATAACAGACATTAAAATAAATTTTATCTGATCTAAATTGGCTAATGAAAACTGTATTTTTTTTTAACTTTTGAAAATGAAACTTATGACACTTAGACTGGTATAGACTTAAACCAACAAGACAATTTCACACTTATTTCAGATCATTCATACTGCATTAAGGACTCAAAACAAGTATGAAAACAACACCTAAATGCCATTAATCAAGTTCTAATCAAACAAGCTGAAATATCAAACAATAACACCACAGATTCAAACCTTGGTTACTTTGAACCTAAAACTTGATTTTTAAACTTAAAAGATTTTTAAAAACTGACTTAAGGACTGAATTAAAGCTAGTTAGAATTGATTTAAAAGACAAAAGAGGCATAGGCAGCACTAACATAGGTTAGTGTTGCTTGTGCCAAACACCCCTTTAAGTTCTGGATTTGCAAATTTAAACTGAATTAAGCTGAGATATATAAAAACAGATATATCATAAGGTAAATTAAGAACAAATAAGTATTAACTAACAAGAATGAAGCACAAATAAGCAATCTAATAAGTAAACAGTAATTAAGCAAAAATTGAATGAAAATGAGAGATTAGAACTAGTATCTTGATCCCATAAATGCTCAAAGGAGCTTATCTACAAGCTACAGCTTATTTAAAAATAAGCTGGTATTGTCCATAAGCCCATTCAAATCTGGCTTATCTTCCAACATAAACTGAGGTAAATTTTAGGGAGAATTAAGGAACAGTAAGCTCAATTAAGCTTATGAGAGAATTTAACTGAGTAATTCTAGATTATAAGAGCTTATAAACTTCTTAAAACATGATTAAGTGAAGTGTAATTAAGTAAAACAGAATTTAAAAGACAGAATTTGTAGAAACTTGAATTTCATTAAAACTTAAAAGATTACATTAAACCTGAAAGGAAATTACATTAAGCATTAAAATAAGCATAAAATGAGCTAAAAATAAGACTCCACTACTCCTAATCTAATCCTACTCCTAGATGATTTTCACTGTGTGATTGAGCTATCTATTTATAGCAACTCAGGGAATCTTCTAGGTGTGAGGAGCGTCCTCTTGCTTTAATCTCAACCCTTCAATCATAACAACTTTTAACCCATCCAATAAGAGCCCTTGATTGCCTTCCACGTCAAATCCACCAATCATACTTCTTAGGATTTCCAGCATGGCATTGGAGTGTGTCAGAGGGTGTCTGGGGTTCTAGAAGCATACAAGCATGTGTGGAGGAATTGGATTAACCTGCGTGTGTTGCATGGTAAAAGAGGGAGGGAAAAGTGAGGAGATAAACAGTAATTTGGGTGCGTTTAATATGTTTGACTGGATCCAGGTTTAATAAGATTTGGGCTTTGGACTTTGTTTTGGGCTTGGACTAGATTAAATAGAAAATGGACTTGGTCTTTTTATTATAAAAGGTTTTAGGTTAAGGTTTTTAAGTATAACCCTTAATGGGCTGACCCGGCCTATTAAAATGGGTACGGGTTGGCCCATTAAAAATGTATACGCCTTCGGCTTCGGTTTTCATGCTCATTCCAATCTCGTGCTCGGTTTTGTCTGTTTTGCATTATTTTTGTCCTTTTGTGCAATATCCGTTACCTGAAAGATACAATTCATAATACAAACATATACAATGCATTTGTGTGTATTTATTGGTCATTATTGATATTTTTAGCTTTATATTAGGAAATAAAAGATATGTGTTTAAGCACATATCAATTGCCTGGTTCGTATTTTCGACTTGCCCGTTTGTTTGAGGATGGTATGCGGTGGAGAATCAGTGGAATACTCCATACCTTTTCATTACTCACTCCATTTGGTAGTTATAGAAATGAGTACCCCTGTCACTAATGATGGCCTTTGGTATTCTAAATCGTTTGAATAGTTTCTTGAGGAAGTTCACTACGTTTCGGGCATCATTGGTGGGAAAGGCTTGAGCCTCTACCCACTTTGACACGTAGTCGATAGCTACTAGGATGTATTTGTTTCCATTTGATGAATGGAAAGGTCCCATGAAGTCTATTCCCTAAACATCAAATATTTCACAGACTTGTATATACTTTTGAGGTGTTTCATCTCTCGAGGAGATATTACTGGCTCTTTGACATACATCGCAAACTTGGACCAACCTACGTACGTCGCGAAAGATATTTGGCTAGTAGAACCCAGCTTCAAAGACTTTTCTTGTGGTAGTTGCGATACCATGATGCCCTCCTGATGGGACGCTGTGACATTGTCAAAGAATTTGTGCTGCCTCATCTCCGGTGACGCACCTTCGTATAATTCGGTCAGTACATTGCTTGAATAGGAATGGCTCATCCCAAAAATAATGCCTCAAATCGTTAAAGACCTTTTGTTTCTCTTGGCGTATGGATCTATGATCAAGACGTTTGTGTATATATTTTGTGTCTTTATCATGGGAACAGTCAGGATGTATCTAGCAACTTGTACCTTATTTGTTTAGATTAATCTATTTGTTTTGTATATTTTTTTATTTAACAACAATATTTCCTTTCCTTATACCATAACCCTTAGGTCTTATTCGAATGAGGATGCGAGCAATCACATATGTCTATTATGTCGTTACGACCATGTATGTGTGATTTTGTCCGCCTTGTTGGTTTTTATTACTTTTTGGTGAAAAGATTAGAAGATCCATACCATATATCGCTCTTCTTCCTAACCCTTGGTTTTACTCGAGTGGGGGAACTGAATTCAATCATGTATGTCTATTCTATCGTTATGGATGTGTATATGTGGTTTGTCGCCCCTGTTGGTTTACGACTTTTGGTGAAGACTACTAGTCCTATTCTTTAGCTTATTCGAGTTAAGGTTCGAATGCAGTCATATGTGTCTATCCCATCGTTATGTCGTGTGTTGTGCTGATTTTGTCACTTTTCTGAGGAATATTGGTATCGATAGAGATTAGAAAGAGTGATTAAACCCTTAAACCTTTTTAAACCCAATTTAGCTTTTGAAGACTTGTTACTCCTTAGCTTTAGTGGTGGAGATGTGTATCTTTGCCAAGTCAATGATAGGATACTCGTCACGACCGAGCAATTGAGCGAATTAGTTAAATGTTACAACATAGATTAGTTGAGCGAATTGAGAGTTTTTATTTTCCTATTTCGTGAGGTGTTTGGTTGTGTACTAGTAATTGAACAAATAAATGCTAAAAGGAAAAATCCTTAACTACGATTAGGATATATTTTCATAAATTTTCTAAAGTCTACTTGAGGACAAGTAAGATTGAAGTAGGGGGATATTTGATGACATCAAATAACGTCATGTTTATAGCATCATTTATCCCATGTTTTCTACCCATTTTCGTGTGATTATTGCATGAATTGGTACTTAATTGCTTAAAGTTATTATTTGCAGTAATTATGGAGTAATTAGTGAAGATATGCTTAAAGGCACGCATTTTGGAGCTTAAATGAAGAATTTGAGAAAGTTTACTGATCTGACAGCTAATACGCCGTATCATTCTAGACCTATACGACGTATCCAAGACTTTGACGAGTTAAAAGACCATTGCCTGACTTTGAAGAATACGTCGTATCCACATTAACGATACGTCGTATATAATACTTTGGTCAACGAAGAAGAACCGACTGGTTTTACATCAATACGTCGTATCCATCAAGAAGATAAGGTGTATCCGTGCCTACACTTCATAAATAACCACGAAGGATTGAAGACCCAATATGTCGTATCCTGATGACTTAATACGCCGTATCGAAGGTCAAACATTGGAAGATTCTGAAAGATATCAATCGTGGTCCTTACTCCAAGAAATCCCTAATACGCCGTATCCCACATCGCCCGATACGATGTATCGGTCAATTCCCAGACTCTATAAATACAAAACCCTAAACTCAGTTTAGGTATGCAAGTGAAGCCATAAACCACATGAATAAAAGAGCATAGAAGGTCAGAAAAGAGTCTCAAGATCTTAGGAAAACTCTTGTAATCTTTGCACAACCCAATACGCGTTCGGTTAAGGTTTCTTTATTTTAATCGTTCATATATGAAACCGTGTATATTTTTAAAATGACTATCGGCTGATACCTTTAGGTATCAACCATGTTTATGAAGGTTTAATGTTTGGTTTGTTTATCTCGATTATCTTAATTTATCGTTGGTTGTTGATTATGTTTATCAATTTATACTTGTTAACGTGCTTTTTTATGCGACCTATCATTCATCTGGGTCTAGTCCTACATATTTAATGTGCTGCAACTTCGGTGTTATGTGAGTGTAGGCTAAGAGTCCGGGATAGCTCTCCATATAGAAATTTATATATCTAAAATCATAGGATCACAAATAAATGACATATCCTTGCCAGTGGTTTAGTGAACAAGTTGGACTAGCAGGTGACCCTAGGATCAACAAATGGCGTTCTGATTCCATTGGTTAGGACTCAGACAGGGTGGACTATTGGTATATAAATTGCCGTTAAGCAGTAAGTGGGTAAAGTCTCAATGAGCTATGGTTTAGTAAGAGCACCATTACTTAAATCCTAAGAAATATTATAATTAGCAAAAGGTTGCTTTATGCTGATGCATTGAATTGTGACAGAATTAGCATGTCTAGGTTTTAGAAAGAAGTACCGCCTAAATCTAGGAATGATATACCACTTTGAGATAAGACAATCATTGCGCTTGTTTTATCTGATTATTCATGGTTGATATGTTTTCATTACATTAGTTCTTAACCGCACCTCTATCGTTTGTTTATCTTCTTGTGTGTGTTTATTGTTTACTTGTCATTAAAACCTTAGGTTAGATACCCAAAACTGTGCCAGCCTCTCAGGCTGAAAACCCTCTTTCTGCATTAGTTTAGGATTAACTTAGGTTTAACATAGAATAGAATAAATTAGGACTAACATAAATAACTAAAATACTGATAGAATTAGGAATTAACGCTCTCTCTCTTAATGATCGACACGCTACTTACCAATGAAGCTACATCTGATCGGGTACACTGCCTGTTAGTGTTGTTTTAGGTATAGTCGGCAAAATATAAATAGTAAAATTTGATACATAAATTACCTACTCACAACGACACATCAGTTGACATAACTTATGTATGTTTCACTCATATACATGTGTAGTAACGTATCGTAGACGTTTGTTTAGGATGTTTCGTGCAAGTTTGTATAAACTGATACAATTTGTTCATGTACGTTTAATATTGCTACAATGCATGTTTATTTAAATGTTATACTCCCTCCGTCTCACTTTTATTGTCCTTATTTGACTTTTTGAAGTCTTTCTTTTGCAACTTTGATCTTTAATATTTTTGTTTGTGTTATATAATACTTTATGCAAAATATATGAATGAATTGGTTTTTAAATATATTTTCATTGGTATAATTTTCATAAAGTATTAGATAACACAAACAAAAATATTAAGAGCTCAGGGTACGGTGGCTGATGGCTCAAGCCATCGCCGAAAACGCGACTCGAAAACGCGATAGCCACACCCCTTGTGGCGTTTTGAGCTCTGGCGCCGACATCCCCAGCCCAAATGGTCCGGGAAAACGCGACTTGAAAACGCGAGAACCGTACCATGGCTTGAGTTTTCGTGCTCGCGTTTTGGTGTTTGTTTTTTTTCTTCTTCTTTTTTCGAGTGGTCTGTGTATTTGTGTTTGTGTGTTGATTTTTTTTCTTTCTTGTTGCAGGTTTCATGAAGGAAGAAGATATATGCTTTTGGGAAAGAGATAGAAATATAGAAAATAAAAAAGCGGCTATTTAAAAACCCTAAAGTATTTCGTTCCTAGCCCATCTTTTTGGCCCATTGAAATAATTATGTAACAAGTGAAATTAAGATAAGTTATAAGTAAATTATTTAATTTTATGTAATGTTTTTTTAATTAAAAATGAATATAAAGAAAAAAAAGTGAAAAAAGTAGGTTCCCCATAACACCAGAAATTGTGGTGTTAACTAGGGAGCTTGTTTTTGGTGTTATGGGGGTGTTTTTGTGTCATGGAAAAAAGTGGTGATGTGGCACCACTTTTTCTCACGGCTCAACACCGTACCTAGTGCTCTAAAGATCAAAGTTGAAGAAGAAATACTTCAAAAAGTCAAATGAGGACAATAAAAGTGGGACGAAGCGAGTATATGTGTAAACTTGGGTATTAATTAACCTTCAGACCTCAGAATGGCGACTAAAAAGTTACGCTTTTGTCACACATAATATTTCAGTACACAAATACCCTGCACAAAAACCCTACGCAATCAACAAGTAGATACAACTCGTATGCAACGCACGGGTCTGAATGCTTCGTACTATATACATATTTAATAGTTTTCTAACATTGCTTTGGATAAATGGTAAAGAATGAGGTTTTTTGCATGTTATGCATTGATGATTTGTGATTACGAGTAACTTGCGCACTTTACGTTATGTATTACAAGTCACGTGTTTGTCATTACCAAAACATAAAGAGACGTATAGATTAAATATTGTAATATTTGCAACTAACATCTCCCTTTTTGATGAGGCAAACTATGTAACTATATTCACTTCAGATAATGGTTTAAAAAAGTTACTCGTTTACACTTTCTTCTCTCCCCTTTTATCGAAGCAAAAAGATATTATGTAGATAATGGTTGGAGCATATACGTTGGAGGTTTAAGAAGAAGACATGATAAGAGGGTACGTGCTCTGGGAGGAATGAGAAGAAGGTAGGTGCTCCGAGTATATAGGTTTGAGGTATGAGGAGAAGATAAGAGAAATAACAGTGAAGGTGATTGTGTATTTCTTGGATAGTTTAGAAAAGGTCATGAAAGATGAGAGGTAGGCAAGAGAAGAAGGTAGGTACTTTAAGTGTATAGGTTGAAGGAATAAGGAAAAGGTAGGGGATCCAAGTATATTGGTTAGAGGAATGAGAAGACAACATGAGAAATACGGTTGAGGTGATTTTATGTTTCTTGCATAATTTAAAGGATGTCTGGATAGATGAGAGAAGGCATGAAAAGAAAGTTGGTACTTCAATATTTAAGTTGAAATGGTATGAGAGGGATGACCTTAAAGGTTTAGGGTGATTTTGAAGTAGAGGTGTGACGTATTTGGAGTAATGATATAACCCTTCATCGTATTTGACAATCCCTAATCCTATCTTCCTATAAAGGTGAGCTTGCATCATCCTAGTGAAGTCTTCTATCATCATGGTTATTGCATCCCCGTGATAATTACATTCCTTGTATATTGACTCTAACAGATCTATGGATCAAATGAATTTCCTCGTATGTTCATAGAAGGTTCGATGCAATTTATTGAGCAAACGCTTGCAGTGCTCCCCCTCGGTGTAATCGTCCCCTTGTTTCGGGGGCACCAAGGAATCAAGATTTTGTTTGTGCTACAAAACAAAGTTAGTAGATCAAGTGCATATTACATATTGCAAAAATAAGCGGGGAACTAGACATGCACTTTAGGTTTATTATTTCTAATGATATGAAACCAAAAGTAAAATACAAAAGAAAAATTTTGTAAGAAAGTTAGTAAGCTAGACACAGGCATCATTATTTTAAAAAATACAACCAATCTAAATGATATAATAAAACGATCAAGAAGTATGTTGGAGAAGATTAGATTGACTTTTGATAATCCGAGAATTGGCATCGTTAATTACATTGACACAAAAATATGATGAGGAATGTTCTTTTTAAAAGTAGACGAATGACACTTTATATCTGGCAACCTATTTATATATCATATATATATTTATATTATTATATATATATATTTATATATATATATTTAATATATATATATATTTATATCACTTTTAAATTATAAAAGAAAAAAATAAGACGAGGTTAGAGGACGATGAGCTATTGGATGTGATGAAATAATAATTCCATTGAGCCGAAAAGTGAGGAAAGGATGTGTTATACTAAAGAAGGATGGAGTGTTACTAAAGAAGGTTTCGTGTTGATGACGAGTCTGATAGAAAGATTGTTATATATTTGTACTTATCCAATTGATGTGTCATATGATATATGAGACAAAAGTGGAAGATTGGGAATTCAAAGGTTTGTTTGGTGTTTTGTTGGTTGGCAATGTTGAGGAACAAAGATGGGATGTGAAATGAGGTAGTTCTTTCATGGTGGAAGAATGATGAGAGACTCAACAATGTGGTGACTCAATAACACTTGAAGATTGTTATATTCCTCTTTATGTTCTTCAATTTCTAGAAAGTGGCAAGTTTAGCGAAGGAGTGACATTTGCATTTCGTAAATTACTTAAATATTTCGGATGAAATAATTAAGTTAGGAGAGATATAGGAGGAATTTTAATAGTAACAAGACTGTAAAAGGGAAGATATTTTAAGTCGTGAGAGGAAACGTAGAGGAGACAAGCCTTATTAGAAGTAAAAAAAGAAGTTTAGAAGTGAGAGAAACGTCAAAAGTAAAAAGATATTAGAAGTGAGACGGTACTATCCGAAGTGAGAGATTATTAGAAAAAGAGAGGATCGTTTTAGAAGTGAAAGCCATTTCGAGTGTGTGAAAAGGAGGTTTACAAGAAGTGAGGACCAAGATGTAAGGAGATTTGTGAGTATGACGATTGTAAGGATTGTATTTGAGAATAAGACGCATTTCATTATGAAATTCACTTGACTATTGATGAATTTTGTGAAAGGAGTGACATTTTAATTTGCATTTCGCTAATTAAAAATACTCAAAGTACTTCGGATGAAGTAGTTAAGTTGCCACGACACATGGAATAGAGAATAGACTAGAATCGAGACTAGTAGAAAAGAAGAGAAAGATTTACGGAATGTGTTCCATCATTCCTAGACCTATACAAAGAAAGAATGTCGACGATGTTATCTTCAGACGCAACCTATTCGAATGGAGATGTTTCCATTTTGTTGAAATACATTGTCTCGAAGGTAAATGGTGACGTATCATTTGGTGTGTTTATATGCGTAAATAATATAATTTTAAATAATAATATTAATTATAATAATAAATATAATTTATTAAATAAATAATAATAATAATAATAATATCCAATAATAAAGAAGAAAACAAACGAAGATAAAGGAGACGAGCTTGACAGTATCAAGACGGATGGTGGTCTTCTCGAGTATTGTGAATGTTCATAAAACAATCTCATGACGAGGTATAAGGTTATCTTAAAGGTGATAGCGGAAATAGTAGAGGAAAGTGATTAACCATCTCTATGGTTGTAGAGGCGAGGTTGAGTGAGAAGGAAGAGGTGTGATCGAAAGATAAAGAGTGTTTTCGTCAAAGAGAAGATTGTTTTTCTTCGACGAAGAAAGAATGTTCGTCGGGAAGGGATAAGAATGTTTTCGTGATGAGAAAGAATGTGTTCGTCGAAGAGAAAGATGTTTTTGACGAAGAGAATAGGAGTTGTCGTTGAAAAGAAAAGGAGAGCGTTTTAACTAATGTTGTTAAAATGCTTGAATAGGGATTTTCGGATATGACCTTTAACGTTTGCGATTTCAAGTTAAAGATACTTGAATATCTGGAGAATATATTTAAGTTGTCAAACACTACTTGAAAGGGTAATTAGGATTTGATCTAACTATCTTGTCGTGGACAAGAGTGGATTTTTTGAAGAAAGAGTGATGGTGATTAAAGAAATGTGTGATGGAAGACTCTAGAAGATATTAAGACATTATAAGAATCTTTTGAAGATTTAAGATTAGTGCCCGGCGACGCGAAGAAAGATATTCTTGTGTGAGAAAATATTAACATAGATGTATAATACATTTTATATATTATATATATATAGTTATATAAAAGCATGCAAGTTTATCTTAAGCATGCATCACACAATAATCAACAAGGTTTAATGTGTAAGACTGTATGGGACTTCTAAACCATTCATTTATCTTACATTAGCCTAACATAGTGTAGGTGCACAATTAACATGTGTTGTTTGTAACGATGACGCAACAAAAATGATAATTTTAAAATGTAATCATCATGTAAAAATATGTTAGCATTTAGCATTTAGGAGCAAGTTTTATTTAAGATAAACTAAGAGATATTTTATCTAAATTGCTAAAAAAAAGGCAAACGCTTTTACAACAAACATGCTTTCATAGCTACAGCTAATTAATACATTAAGCATTAGATAAACTTGAAGCATATAATTGAATTTACGTGGGGAGGCACGTTATCATCTTGAACCTTCAAAGCACATATGTGAAATGCAAGTAGTCTACTTGCTTAGTGTGCACTCCTAATGAAATACAAAGTCTATCGATGTAGACTATCATTAGGCATATTTAGGATGGGGGCATATATCAATTTAGTGAATGAATATAGACTATCACTAGTGGTGCTCAATTTAGGCTAAACACGACTATTTTTACGGGTTATACCACGAACCCAACTTCACTCTTGGAAGCAATTTAAGAGTTAGGTCAAATTGAATTCTAGTGCAATAGATTCCCAGTAGGTTCATTCTCTTGTTAG
This sequence comes from Tanacetum coccineum, assembly GCA_026074375.1. NCBI lineage: Eukaryota > Viridiplantae > Streptophyta > Magnoliopsida > Asterales > Asteraceae > Tanacetum > Tanacetum coccineum. Next base: position 22,657 of record BQNB010011499.1, read on the forward strand.
GAATATAGAATTCCTTTATTTGCCACTTAATGAAGTGGTAAACAAAAATAAAAATTTGTTTTTCTTTTCATACAAATGGCCTAATCATGACTCAAACTAACTGCTTTAATTTAGTCGCATTGTCACTAATTAAAAAATGTGTGGAATTTCTAAGGTTAAAATGATAGGAGAAACAAGTTGTTGTAGGTTTAAGAGAGAATGAGTCATTCTTGAACTATGGTGTATGCTTTAGAGTGACTAATGTGATTGCTCTATAATGAGAGTGTTTAAAGAATGTACCTTTGCATGTCTTTTTATGAATGAAATCCAATTAAGGTTATATTCTTTAATATTTCTTATGAATGTTTCTTTGTATAATTATGATGATGATTTAATAAGGTTAGTTACATGTATGTTGAACTTAAGCAAGAGATTCATAAGAGGAAGATGTTTTAAAATCTAATGCAATAGGGCGAATTTACCTAAACCGAAGATGAATCTAAGAAGAAGGATCCATCGATCCGTGGAGGTGCCAAATTTAGGCAAGGGCTCATTTTTCCCATATTTGGTGAGATGGATTGAAATCGGTGATTGGAGAAGCTTATATAAAATTATAAGGGTTCTGGTTGGTTTTCGAAAATGACATCCAAGACTTGCTTATCAAGTTGGAGTACTTATGAGTTTCCCGATGAAAATTCATAAGTCGTCAATCCTACTTAGAGTGTGTTAAGCTTAGCATGTATAATTTGGACCATTTCTAATAACCACAATTATTTGACTCACTTTGACTCAATGAAAATCTTAATGCAAGTGTAAATTGCAATTCGTTGATAAGCGCTGTTGTCTTGCAATCGATTCGTGGATTTCAGGTAAATACACCGAGCGATGGTTAAACATGTAAAACACAAAATAATTTCTATGGTCATTTTGATTGATATTTCTGTGATCTCAGATAAAAATTAGTCTCGATTCATGTTCGTATTCTAATTTTGTAATTAGATTGAATGTGAGGATTGATTATCGTTTGGAATAATAATCATCACTTCATATTTAAAATCCTCCTTAACGATTTACTTATTGAAATAAGGACACAAAAATGCGTTTTGGAATATGTTCAATAATTCTAGACCTACCCTATAGATGGATAAAGTGTTTTTATATTATGAATAGACAAATAGGTATGCTTTTTTGGTTAAAAGTAACAGAAAGTTTGATGAGAAGTGATTGAGCATGGGTTGTGCTTTTGACATTGTTTGAGCATAGTTACATTGTTGTGCCATTTGCTCTGTTGGCTTTCGGAAACAATGACTTTACTCAATTCGCTTTGTTTAACAAGGTAAAGTACTTGAGTATTTTCGGATGTAACATCAAGTCGTCAATCCTACTTCATTGTGTTTTTTACTACTATTTTTCGCCCAGAAAGTTTTGGAACACAATATTGGTCAAGTTAGGAATCAATATGACATCATCTACACAAGTGTGAGTTATGATCCGATGCATATTCTTATCGTCTTGGAAAGGGATGTCGTTATTTTCATATCAATCGAGTGTGATTGAGTATGTAGGTTTAAGATAATATCTCTTGTTATATTTTGATATAATCTTAAAGCTAGACAAATAATATGAATCCGAATTTCTTGTCTATACTCGAAAAATTTTTCATTTAGATTCGATAATATAATCAATAAAGTTTGTATAAATGATTGATTTATATTCGAAATCTTTTCTTGACCCTCACGAACTCTCTTTTAAAGAGACAATAAATATTTTCATAGTGTGTTCCACTCTATCTAAGTACTAGTTAAAGTGTGAGGATTAGAATAATGAAAGTTAATTTCTTTCTTCATGATTGTCAGTTATTTTGCGAGTGCGGATAAAAACTCACTGTGTTGTTATGCATAGTATGCATAGTTTTTGACATTTTATTAGTATATGAATGATTTTTCTAACCATTTTAATACAACACACATCTTTTTGTAAATCACTATTTGTTTATGGAAAAAGAATATTAATTTGTGTGATGTGTCTAGAACAATGCAAAGCACAAAGCATAGTTTAATAATCTTTATCTTTTATCTTAATTACCTCATGTATTAATACAAATCTTTTATTTTGTTTAGCCAACCAAGGTCAAAAACACTGCATTTGATGAAACAGATTTAGAATCTTGTTGGATGAGGAGTTGATGTGCTTAGAAATATTTTAGTGAGGTTTTAATAATATGTTCTTAGAATATTATTTTTCCAAACCCTTGACGTCGCAAACTATTAATCTTCATTCCCTAAGTGGGTTACTACACTTCAAATTGATCTACATAGATCCGTTTATGTACCACTTGTAAATATAGTGATCTTTGGCCTATATGACTATGCACAAACAATTCTGCTAACTTAACGCAAAAATTAAGCGTTAATTTCTATTAGGCATAATCGAAAAATCGTACATACAAATTGCATAAATGGCACTTGTGTTTAGATATTATAATCTTGTTCGATTACCAAAATGTCAATGATTACGTTTTAATATCTATTAAACAAGTTGAAACAAAAAGTAAACACATATATCTCTTCATAGGCGTACATAAAGGATATTCGTCGTTGTTTTGTGTATTAGATATAACGATGTATACTTAGCTTAATTTGATTTGAAAATAAAATATCTCCCTACTTTTAAAAATTAATTAAGATCAATTATTTTGAAAGGGATCAAAACACTTAAAAATTTTCAAAGATATATCAATTAGAAATGTCCAACTCAAAGGAAAATGTAAAATACAAGTTTTACGTTAAAACAAAACTCAAAGTTTTGACCACTATGTAGTATTTTTCATTTCTGAATTATTTAAGTTTAGAATGAATACTTGGAAGTATTTTTAAATGAAAGTAGACTCAATTATCTTCGAAATGGCGGGTGGCACGACTTCTACGGACTTATGGTTAATTTTATATGATTTTTTGAAGTTTGCCAAAATTATGCTGAAACAGACAGACGGCCCTCATAAAGGTGACGGACCCCAGATATATTTGGGGGGCCCCTAGCATTTATGGGACCGCCACCAAAGACCCAAAAACACATTTTTAGTATAAAATCATTTGGTGACTTAATGTAGGGACGTATGACTTCAGAAAGTTGTTTCAGCACATGAAATATGTGTTTTAGACATTATTTCTACTCTTACGACTTAGACAAATATAAGTTAACACTTCCCAGTTTTTTGAAGAATAAAAATTTCTTCAAGTAGTATCTGAAGTATATTATAATAACAAACTAGTACGAAATCCAAACAACAAAAACTTTTCTATGTAATCCCCATTCACTTGGGTTAATTTGTAACATGGATCGTACTCTATTTTAATTAAATTATTTATTTGAAATCTAGAGGGCGTGGCTCATGATACCAATTGTGGAAAACTTATTGAGAGGGGGGGGTGACTAAGTTTCCTTTAAAAAATTTATAGATCAACGTTTATATCACTCTCTGCCAAGCGGTCCCATAAATATTCTGGGGGTCCGCCTAGTACAATCAGGGGGGCCCTATTAAAGGGACCGTCCAGAAAGAGGTTTAGGACTAGATTCATTTGTATCAAATCCACCAATCAAGTTTGAGATATATGAGAAGTGTTTCGTTGATAAGGGATTTACAATTACTAGCGCATAGATCTACCAACCTTATCCCACTAAACAATGTTTACTACAAAGAGTCACAACCATGACTAACACATATACACGACAATTCAAACAATCATAAACACAATGCAAGTGTAAAAGTAAGCGATAATGTAAAGACCTAAGGTACAAGAGAAAGTAAACAGAAAATGCTAAACAGACTCGATGATTTTATATGGTGTCGGTCCGAAGCTCATCTTGGCCCTACTCCACTCCTCGAGTATTCCAACTTGGAGTTACTTCCTACTAATCAAAGCTCTCTTTTTTGGCGGAGATAAACCTCCTTATTTCCCAATGTTCCATTAATTTCCGACACTAAGCTAGATTGTCGAGTCATTTCTTCGGGTACAACCAAACCCGTTTTGTTTTGGCCCAACATGACTAATTGTTGTTTTATGGCGATAAACACATAAACGCGTTGCTTAATTATTTTTCGACACTAAGCTAGGTGTCGAGTACCTATCTTAGCTAGAACCAATTACCACTTTCACAAATGTATTTTGTGTTCTAATATGACTCAAACACCATAATAACCCATCCCAACTGATATACATCATTTGGGATATACACACTACTAAATATTAGAAGACATGGACTCGATCTATATGTAACAAATGTTACAAATGGACTAACTAGACTACATAACTTCGGATCTTGAAGATGACCGAAGTTCTTCTCTTGCACTTGAGGAAAGGAGAAAAGGATAGAAGATTTGATCAAGATTAACCAAGTTGAATGATCAAAGATTTAGTGAGATCTCATGAGAGAAAGAACTGAAAGAAAATCGTGCAAAAAGGTTATTAATATAGTTGGAGGTGACCCACTATTTATAGGAGCTGAAAAAAAGCCTGTCAGGAAATGGCTGGTCAATGATATTATCTAGGGGGCCGCAGATATTTAAGGGATACGCCGGGGCCTATTTTGAGACCGTCCGACAGACACTCCTGTTTTTGTCTTTTTGTGGTGACAAACTTGTCTGGTAAAAGTGTACGTAAGCAAAGTTTCATACAAATTTTTCTTAAGAAAGAAAAATAAGTAATCAACACGGGTATCGTTCTCCTCAGTGAGAGGTGAATGGAAATTCACGTTTATGTCGAGAATCGATCTTGATTATCATAAAAGATTTGGGTTTGGTTTCTAATCCTAATAACGCAAATGGAAAGTAAATTTAAGGCACGCTAATCTAAAAAGGCACAATTAAAACATTAAACATTAAAACGATAACGGGAATTTAAAAAAAACGCGACTAAAACCTAAATTATCAAATTTTAACCCTAAAAATGTAAATTTAATTTATAACAATCCTAAATGATAAAAAAAGAATTTTAGAAAAAAGAATTATATTTTTTTGACTTTTATTTAATTTTTTATGAATTAAAAACAGATTTAATCTAAATTAAATATAAAAAATAGTAAACTAATTATTAAAATTTGGAAAAATTACAGAAAATACTTTAATATATTAATAATGTAAGAAAAATAAAAACTGGAAATAAGCTAAACGGAATAAGCTGATAAAAAGCAAATAAACCTAATAAGCTAAAACTGAAAATTAAGGTTAAATATTAAAGGGTGAAAAGTAATAATGAAAAAGTACCAAGGGCGCGTTGGTAGAAGGAGTGTGTGTTTAAGTGTTGGGGGTTAAGGGGGAGGTCACAGGTTCAACCCCTGTGACCTTTCTTTTTTATAAAACATTTTTTTTCTTCTTGAAAAAGCTATAAAATGAGCAAATTTAAGATATTTTAATAAAGGGGCTTTTGACAAATCTTGAAAATAAGCTAGAAAAAGCTAAGAACAAATGACAGATATGCTTATTCTAACTAAAAGGCTACTAACTAACTGCTAAGCTTTTTAAGACTCTATAAAAAATTAGCAATAGGAAAACTAAACCTAATTAAGCACTCCGGACAGAAAAATAAGCAAACAATAATTACGCTAAACACATCAAAAAAGAAAATAGACAGATTGCTTAAAAAAAACTAAAGAGGACTTTTTGACCAAATTTAAGTTAAGATAAGACACAATAAGCATTTGGAAATAAGTAAGGACTAAAAACAGATGAAGTTCAGCATCCAAAAATCACATAGAACCAAGAATTAGGAAAATTAGTTTAGAAATAAGCTAAAAAAGACTTTGAAAATGACAGACTTTCATAATCTAATTTGTTTTTGGCTTTTTTTGAGTTAACAAAAAATGGCTATATGCAGCCCCTAATTTAAAGTATAAAAGCTAATGTTAGCAAACTTAAGTGAAAACAGATCAAAATTGATGTCTAAAGAGCTTATATTACCAATAACAGACCTTAAAATAAATTTTATCTTATCTAAATTGGCTAATGAAAACTGTTTTTTTGAAACTTTTGAAAATGAAACTTATGACACTTAGACAGATATAGACTTAAACCAACAAGACAATTGCACACTTATTCCAGATCATTCATACTGCATTAAGGACTCAAAACAAGTATGAAAACAACACCTAAATGCCATTAATCAAGTTCTAATCAAACAAGCTGAAATATCAAACAATAACACCACAGATTCAAACCTTGGTTACTTTGAACCTAAAACTTGATTTTTAAACTTAAAAGATTTATAAAAACTGACTTAAGGACTGAATTAAAGCTGGTTAGAATTGATTTAAAAGACAAAACAGGTATAGTCAGCACTAACATAGGTTAGTGTTGCTTGTGCCAAACACCCCTTTAAGTTCTGGATTTCCAAATTTAAACTGAATTAAGTAGAGATATATAAAAACAGATATAGCATAAGGTAAATTAAGAACAAATAAGCATTAACTAACAAGAATTAAGCACAAATAAGCAATCTACTTAGCAAACAATAATTAAGCTAAAATTGAATGAAAATGAGAGATTAGAACTAGTACCTTGATCCCAGCCAAACATGGATCATAAATGCTCAAAAGGAGCTTATCTACAAGCTCAGCTTGTTTAAAAAAGTTGTATTTTCCATAAGCCATCAAATTGGTTATCATCCAAATAAGGTGAGGTAATTTTTGGGGTGAATTACAAGAAACAGTAAGCTTAATTAAGCTTATGAGAGAATTTAACTGAGTAATTCTAGATTATGAGAGCTTGTAAACTTCTTAAAACATGATTAAGTGAAGTGTAATTAAGTAAAACATAATTTAAAATACAGAATTTGTAGAAACTTGAATTTCATTAAAACTTAAAAGATTACATTAAACTTGAAAGTAAATTACATTAAGCATTAAAATAAGCAGAAAATGAGCTAAAAGTAAGACTACACTACTCCTATCCTTTTTTTTTTTCTTTTTTTTTTTTTCTTTTCTTTTCTCTTTTTTTTTTTTTTTTTGCTTATTTTTTTCTTCTTTTACTTTTTTACTTCTTTTTTCTTTTTTTTTTTCTTTCCTTTTTTTTTTTCTTTCTTTTCTTTCTTCTTTTTTTATTATTTCTTTTTTCTTTTTCTTTTTTACTTTTTTTTTTTTTTTTTCTTTTTCTCTTTTCTCTTCTCTCCTTTTTCTCTCTTCTTTTTTTTTCTTTTTTTTTTTTTCTTTTTTTTTCGTTTTTTTTTTTATTTTTTTTATTCTCTTTTCTTCTTTTTTTTTTTTTCTTCCTTTTTTTTTTTTTTATTTCTTTTTTCTTTTTAATTTTTTTTTTATCTAATCCTACTCCTAGATGATTTTCACTGTGTGATTGAGCTATCTATTTATAGCAACTCAGTAAAGCTTCTAGGTGTGAGGAGCGCCCTCTTGCTTTAATCTCAACCCTTCAATCATAACAACTTTGAACCCATCCAATTAGAGCCCTTGATTGCCTTCCATGTCAAATCCACCAATCATACTTCTTAGGATTTCCAGCATGGCATTGGAGTGTGTTAGAGGGTGTCAGGGGGTTCTAGAAGCATACAAGCGTGTGTGGAGGAATTGGATTAACCTGTGTGTGTTGCAGGGTAAAAGAGGGAGGGAAAAGTGAGGAGATAAACAGTAATTTGGGTGCGTTTGATATGTTTGACTGGATCCAGGTTTAATAAGAGTTGGGCTTTGGACTTTGTTTTGGGCTTGGACTAGATAAAATGGAAAATGGACTTGGTCTTTTTATTAGAAAGGGTTTTAGGTTAAGGTTTATAAGTATAACCCTTAATGGGCTGACCCGGCCCATTAAAATGGGTACGGGTTAGCCCATTAAAAATGTATACGCCTTCGGCTTCGGTTTTCATGCTCATTCCAATCTCGTGTCCGGTTTTGTTCTTTTTGCTTCGTTTTTCGCCCTTTTGCGGATATCCGTTACCTGCACAGTATAATAACCAAAACAAACATATACACTGTATTTTTCATCTGTTTTAGGTCATTTAGGGTCGTTTTATTAGGTAAAAGGTATGTGTAATTAAGCACATACCAAAGATACCCCTAGAAAAACCAATAGAGCCATTCCTTTAGGATAACACCAACTATTTGTTTCGTTACACCTTTACACCTTAGCCTACCCTGGTAGATTAAGTCTATTTATCAGTTGCTAGTTGCTTTTGTGTAAAGTATTGTATTTCCTATATTGCAATGGAAATTTTCAATCTCTGGTATGGTCGGTAAAACTGCACAATGCAATTGGGCACGTCTTGATTTTTCATCCATGGTTTTGGGAAATTGCTCAATGCAATGGGAATGTAAAAGTTGTAGTTTTTCAGTATGTTTTGCTACTTTCATAATTACTTTTATATATCCGAAGTATGGAGGATCATGGATAAATTATCCGGCTTTATTGAGATCGTGAAGATGGTGAAATTATGCTGAAATTCGTAGTATGTAAAAAAATTAGAAAAAATTAGAAAATTGCAACAAAAAAGAGGGGGAAGTTTGGAAAAGTAGATAGTCGGTTCTCATAAGCTTAAACCGATGGTATTATTTGAAGGATCGATTATTCGTTGATACGTTTTATAAATCAACGATGTAAAGCTTTGTATAAAGTGGTAGATATCGCCACTTGTTCTTGTAAAAGTATGTATATTATGGATGATTGGGAAGTTAACCGTTATGGGAACGCCAACTAAGGTTGTTTTTGTTGATCTATGATCAAGACGTTTGTGTATATATTTTGTGTCTTTATCATGGGAACGTTCGGGAAAGTATCTAGCAACTTGTATCTTATTTGTTTAGACTTAATCTATTTGTTTTGTATATTTTTTATTTAACAACAATTATTTCCCTTTCCTAATCCCTAACCCTTAGGTATTATTCGAATGAGGATGCGAGCAATCACATATGTCTATTATGTCGTTACGACCATGTATGTGTGATTTTGTCCGCCTTGTTGGTTTTTATTACTTTTTGGTGAAAAGATTAGAAGATCCATACCCTATATCGCTCTTCTTCCTAACCCTTGGTTTTACTCGAGTGGGGGAACTAAATTCAATCATGTATGTCTATTCTATCGTTATGGATGTGTATATGTAGTTTGTCGCCCCTGCTGGTTTATGACTTTTGGTGAAGACTACTAGTCCTATTCTTTAGCTTATTCGAGTTAAGGTTCGAATGCAGTCATATGTGTCTATCCCATCGTTATGGGTGTGTATGTGTGATTTTGTCACCTTTTCTAGAATATTGGTATCGATAGAGATTAGAAAGAGTGATTAAACCCTTAAACCTTTTTAAACCCAATTTAGCTTTTGAAGACTTGTTACTCCTTAGCTTTAGTGGTGGAGATGTGTATCCTTGCCAAGCCAATGATAGAATACTCGTCACGACCGAGCAATTGAGCGAATTAGTTAAATGTTACAACATAGATTAGTTGAGCGAATTGAGAGTTTTCATTTTCCTATTTCGTGAGGTGTTTGGTTGTGTACTTGTAATTGAACAAATAAATGCTTAAAGGAAAAAAAAATCCTTGACTACGGTTGGGATGCATTTTCATAAATTTCTAAAGACTACTTGAGGACAAGTAGGATTCAAGTGGGGGGATATTTGATGACATCAAATAACGTCATATTTATAGCATCATTTATCCTATGTTTTCTACCCATTTTCGTATAGTTATTGCATGAATTGGTACTTAATTGCTTAAAGATTTTATTTGCAGTAATTATGGAGTAATTGGTGAAGTTATGTTAAAAGGCACGCATTTTGGAGCTTAAATAAAGAGTTCGAGAAAGTCTACTGATCTGACAGCCAATACGCCGTATTATTCTAGACCTATATGACGTATCTAAGACTTTGACGAATTAAAAGACCATTTCCTGACTTTGAAGAATACGTCGTATCCACATCAAACGATACGCCGTATATAATACTTTGGTCAACGAAGAAGAACCAACTAGGTTTACATCAATACGTCGTATCCATCAAGAAGATACGGCGTATCCGTGCCTACACTTCACAAATAACCACGAAGGATTGAAGACCCAATACGCCGTATCCTGAAGACTTAATACGCCGTATTGAAGGTCAAACATTGGAAGATTCTGAAAGATATCAATCGTGGTCCTTACTCTAAGAAATCCCCAATACGCCGTATCCCACATCGCCTGATACGGCGTATCGATCAATTTCCAGACTCTACAAATACAAAACCCTAAACTCAGTTTTAGGTATGCAGTGCGAAGCCATAAAACGCGAGCGGAGTGCAGGAGAGGAAAGAGCATAAGAAAGGTCAGAAAAGTTCTCAAGATCTTAGAAAACTCTTGTACAATCTTTTGCACAACCAATAACGCGAACGGGTTAAGGTTTCTTTATTTTTAATCGTCATATATGAAAACCCTGTTTATATTTCTAAAATGACTATCGCTGATACCTTTAGGGTATCAGCATGTTTATGAAGGGTTAATGTTGGTTTGTTTATCTGATATCTTAATTTATCGTTGGTTGTTGATTATTATATCAATTTATACTGGTAACTGCTTTTTTATTGCGACCGTATCATCTCATACTGGTCTAGTCCTACATATTTAATGTGTTGCAACTTCAGTGTTATGTGGGCGTAGACTAAGAGTCTGGGATAGCTCTCCATATAGAAATTTATATATCTAAAATCATAGGATCACAAATAAATGACATATCCTTGCCAGTGGTTTAGTGAACAAGTTGGACTAGCAGGTGACCCTAGGATCAACAAATGGCGTTCTGATTCCATTGGTTAGGACTCAGACATGGTGGACTATTGGTATATAAATTGCCGTTAAGCAGTAAGTGGGTAAAGTCTCAATGAGCTAGGGTTTAGTAAGAGCATCATTACTTAAATCCTAAGAAATATTATAATCAGCAAAAGGTTGCTTTATGCGAATGCATTGAATTATGACAGAATTAGCATGTCTAGGTTTTAGAAAGAAGTACCGCCTAAATCTAGGAATGATATACCACTTTGAGATAAGGCAATCATTGCGCTAATAAACAAAACCTGTGTTTTATCTGATTATTCATGGTTGATATGTTTTCATTACATTAGTTCTTAACCGTACATCTATCGTTTGTTTATCTTCTTGTGTGTGTTTATTGTTTACTTGTCATTAAAACCTTAGGTTAGATACCCAAAACTGTGCCAGTCTCTCAGGCTGAAAATCCCTCATTTGCATTAGTTTAGGATTAACTTAGATTTAACATAGAATATAATAAATTAGGACTAACTTAGATAACTAAAAAATTGATAGAATTAGGAATTAACGCTCTTGCTCTTAGTGATCGACACCCTACTTACTAATGAAGCTACATCTGATCGGTTACACTGCCTGTTAGTGTTGTTTTAGGTATAGTCGGCAAAATATAAATAGTAAAATTTGATACATAAATTACCTACTCACAATGACACATCAGTTGACATAACTTATGTATGTTTCACTCATATACATGTGTAGTAACGTATCGTAGACGTTTGTTTAGGATGTTTCGTGCAAGTTTGTATAAACTGATACAATTTGTTCATGTACGTTTAATATTGCTACAATGCATGTTTATTTAAATGTTATACTCCATCCGTCTTATTTTTATTGTCCTTATTTGACTTTTTGAAGTCTTTCTTTTGCAACTTTGATATTTAATATTTTTGTTTGTGTTATATAATACTTTATGCAAATTATATGAATGAATTGGTTTTTAAATATATTTTTATTGGTATGATTTTCATAAAGTATTAGATAACACAAACAAAAATATTAAGAGCTCAGGGTACGGTGGCTGATGGCTCAAGCCATCGCCGAAAACGCTACTCGAAAACACGATAGCCACACCTCTTGTGGCGTTTTGAGCTCTGGCGCCGACATCCCCAGCCCAAATGGTTCGGGAAAACGCGACTTGAAAATGCGAGAACCGTACCATGGCTTGCGTTTTCGTGCTCGCGTTTTGGTGTTTGTTTTTTTTTCTTCTTCTTTTTTCGAGTGGTCTGTGTATTTGTGTTTGTGTGTTGATTTTTTTTCTTTCTTGTTGCAGGTTTCATGGAGGAAGAAGAGAGATGTTTTTGGGAAAGGGATGAAAATATAGAAAATAAAAAAAGCGGCTATTTAAAAACCCTAAAGTATTTCGTTCCTAGCCCATCTTTTTGGCCCATTAAAATAATTATGTAACAAGTGAAATTAAGATAAGTTATAAGTAAATTATTTAATTTTATGTAATGTTTTTTTAATTAAAAATGAATATAAAGAAAAAAAGTGAAAAAAGTGGGTTCCTCATAACACCAGAAATTCTGGTGTTAAGTAGGGAGCTTGTTTTTGGTGTTATGAGGTGTTTTGGTGTCATGGAAAAAAAGTGGTGATGTGACATCACTTTTTCCCACGGCTCAACACCGTACCTAGTGCTCTAAAGATCAAAGTTGAAGAAGAAATACTTTAAAAAGTCAAATGAGGACAATAAAAGTGGGACGGATGGAGTATATGTGTAAACTTGGGTCCTTTTTGCGTCTCCTATTCCTTGAAAGGATGCTATTTTCGACAATATTGTTTTTCGCTCTTTTTATTGGTGTGTAGCTAGATGTAATAGAACTTTGAATTGGGTTAGTTGGCTTCAACACCCTTTTTTGATTCCTTTGTAATTTACTAGCTCCTTGCTAGTGGTTCTAATAAAGTCGCCGTTCAAAAAAAAATTAACCTTCAGACCTCAGAATGGCGACTAATAAGTTACGCTTTCGTCACACATAATATTTCAGTACACAAATACCCCGCACATAAATCTTACGCAATCAACAAGTAGATACAACCCGTATGCAACGCACGAGTCTGAATGCTTCGTACTATATACATATTTAACAGTTTTCTAACATTGCTTTGGATAAATGGTAAAGAATGAGGTTTTTTTCCGTTTAAGTTATTCGGAAAGGGAGAGTTCTTTAATTTAGACATACACGGCCTATCTCAAGTACTTTTGTGACAATTTCTGGACATTGCTCTTTCTTTAACAACTCTTAAATGTGTACCTAATGTTTGAACTTTGTACCTTATGAAGAAGTTATGGCTTTTATCATTAGACCATTTGATGATGATTTTCACAATTTGCCTTTGACATATCACATATAATGTACGTGTGTGGCTCATGAGTCATAACCATACATCGTTGTGTCCATCCAATATTTGTGTGCCTCATGTGTCCATGTATTATTTTACATGGACATTGTGTTTAAGTCACTATATGTGAAAGGGACCCTGATATAAGAGATATGAGAACTAAAGGGTTTGGCTTATTTGGTACTCATCTTCGAAAAAGTTATAGGTCAACTGGAAACATTTTGTGGATTAAGGGTATGTGTTCGAGTCTCGGTTTGTGTCACTTTAGTCGGTGCCCCGCTAGGCTATGAGATCGAGTTGTTCGGAGCTATTTTTGTGAGGTTGACAATGACCGGTGCAAAAGAGACACCCGAGATAAGGTGTTTCCGCGAATTAAAAACCCTTTTGTGGATATGATAGGAGAAAGCAAAGGGTCCTTATGATATTTCGAGCTTAATAATGAACAATGCATTTTATTATGTCTAAATACGAGATGGAAATGAAACAGATAATAAATTGGTTATGCATGAGATGATATTTAAACTTGGTTTTGTTTCCATGGGAACAATTGTGAAGCTAGTAATATGTACGTATGTTGGTTTATGTAAAACATTATTAAGAACAACGAGAGTTGCAAGGAAATCTTATACCTTGATCACATATAAGGGCATGTTTGTTTGAGGTTTTAAAAGATGAGATTTGACTTTAACCATAATAATACTTGTTTGGTTACTTTTTTTTAAGAAAATATATGGGTTTTATGTACTCTGACAAGCAATATTACGAATCTGGTATAAATCGTGGGTTTACTCAATTTTTATGACCCCACAACACATCTCTATCTATCTCACTCATATATATAAATTTTATAATATATCAAAATTTTATTTTAATTGCTTATTTTAATTTAATATATTTTTTTCTCCCATTTAGTCAAATCAGAATCTAAACCCAAATCCAAATTCATATCATAATTTTAATCTTAATCCTAAACTCATTTATAAACCAAACGGACCCTAAATACTTGTGGCCTTGTGGGTAGAGTCAAGTGGGGCTAGGATTTATTGGTAAAGAAGATTAGATCTTTGAAAGACAAGAAAATAAGTGACCCTAATTTGATTTCCTTGTAATGTTCTTTTTAGCTTCTTGCTAGCTTGTTTATAAAAGTTGTTGTTCAAAAAAAAGTGACCCTAATCCTTTCTTTCATTTTACTAGTTTTAATATTCGTGTATGCACGAGGTTTAGACATTAAATTTTAATTAAGTGTTAATTTTGTAAGTGTTGTTATTTTTTCGTATTTACACATTGAATGTCTTGTTTACCATTATTTCAGTAATTGTAAATGCGAGTTTCTCTTATTTTAAATAATTGTAACAGTTATAATAAATGTTTCCTACTATATTAAGCAAAGAATGTTAATCCTTATATTTGTCAATTACATTTTTGTGTGTTAATAATAATTTAACCGTTTTTAATATTCAAACCCGTGTACGCATGTGATAAACTTATAAAATGGAATAACAATAAGTCCGCCATACAATTTTAGTACTAGGCCAGTAATAGTTAGTACTCGAAAGTTAGTGTTATACTGCGCTGAGTGAATTGTAATTAGTACTAAGCGTTAGGAGATATGCATGAGATAGACTTAGGAAAGGATAGCATGAAATCTCATAACCGTTTTGTAAACCCATAGGGGATATCCCATAGCTAAGATAAATGAACCCTGGGCAGTAGTTAGAGTATATAGATCAATATAGTTCTACACAGATGCAAGTAGAGATCGATAAGCAATCATATTTTTGTAATCTGTAACCTACAGGCAGAGTCCAAGTTATAATATAAAGAGTTTCTTTTGTAATTCTTATTATTGTTTCTTCTTAGTCATTAATTTGCATATTTCTCACGGCATATATCAATTATTGTTCATAATAAATTGTTATGCATTATGGTTTGCTTATTAATTATCTAAAGAACATAACCCTTTACAGCTAAAGGTTAAGATCTATTCAGAAAACGCTCCAACGAGTGGTATCAGAGCTTGTAGGAAAGCCTCTGAATAAGAAAACAACGCAATGAAAGATGGCAAACCATGACATTCCTCCACCCATTATCACAGCAATGAAAATCCCAATCATCAGGAAAGGGAGAAATGAATTGTGGAGCATGAGAATGCGACAAATATATTCTGTCACCAGACCTAGAACCTAGTGGATGTTAATCGTCAATGGAGATCTAGACAAAGACCTGCCCAACCAACTAGGAAAACATCTGCTCCCACCTGCTCTTAAAGACTGACCAAACAACTGTTGCTAAAAGGGCGATCCAGAAAAAAGTTACGAGCATCTTGCTTCTTTAGCAATACCTGATGAATAACCTCCTCAAGTTATCCACAATGTTGCAAAGCTAAATCATTCTGTCGGGAAGCAAACAATCAAGTTGGAGTAATGAAGAATCCAAGAAGACCGCAAAAAAAATTTGTCTAAAACATCAGTTATTGAAAACACTTTTCTACCGCATCACAAATGAAAGTCTGGACAAGGGTGCTTATGATAGGTTCCAAAAACACACAAGTCCAATTGGAAGGTTCGATTATGGTGCTCCAATATTAAAAGGAAGATATTCAGACCAGAAGTTCCTAAGAAGTCTCTCCTCCTTCATGGAATCAAATTCTCTAGAACGGTTGATAAATCGAGCCAGACATTGATGAGATTGATATGAGACACTCTACACAACCTAGAGTCCTAAGAAGATGAGATGTAAAAGGTCTTCAAGTTTCCACTTCCATCTTCTCAGAACTTGGAATTTCTTTTTCTCTAAAACACTAGCAGTACTAAGAAGTAGACTGCCAATAGAGATTTTGAGTTAGTACTAACTGGAGGAATTATCAAGTTTCATTTACCCATGTGCACATGAGATGTAAGCCGGGGGGGGGAGGGGGTGGGGCACTTATCTTTTGGCACAACCAACAACCAGTCCTCAACTTGAAGAATAAAGGTCAGTTTCCAGCAAGATTGATGAAGACATGACTTATGAAGACTATTGGATCTTAGATGGCAGGATAGCAAATGTTGACTATGTCAAAGTGAGGAAATTCATTCCAGAAGACAAAACTGGAAGGAAAGATGGATTTCAACAGAAAAACGACATATTTTCACTTGATAAATCAAAATTGACGTGCTACATACTGTCACGAGAAAAGGGCACTTGAGGTAGGGATTGCAGATTGAAAGGAAATCAAGGTAAAAGAATCTTAGTGGTGAGACAATGGCAGCAGGAAAAGACCGCGTGCACCAACAAATGAATCTTCATCATAGGCACCAATACTGGTGGCTCAACTTGAGAATGAGGATTTTCAACAGATGGATGGAGATGACTTGGAGGAATTGGATCTTCAATGGCAGGTGGCTATGTTGAGTGTCAGAGTAAAGAAGTTCATTCAAAGGACAGGATGGAATATGGACTTCAAAGAAAAATGGCATGTTTCTCTTGACAAGTCAAAGATTGAGTGCTATAACTGTCACAGAAAAGGGCATTTTGCTAGAGAATGTAGATCTGGAAGGATTCAAGGAAGAAGATCTTACGGTAACAATGGAAGGAGCAATGCACCAACTAATGAATCTTCATCACATGCACTGATGGCTCAAGATGGTCTAGGAGGCTATGATTGGAGCAATGATTTTGAAGTAGAACCAGTCAACTATGCTTTGATGGCCATCTCCTCTTCAAGCTCATCAAGTTCTTCTGACAGTGAGGTACAACAATGTTCTAAATGTCTTGAATCATTTAAATGTCTTCAAAAGAACTATGATACTGAAAGAGAAAAGCATAACAAAGCAAAACTAGAAATCAGGGGTTATGAAATAGCATTAGAGTCACTAGAATCCAGGATTATTGGACATGAAAAAAATGAGTTAGCTTGGGGTGAGAAATATGAATTTCAGAATTATGAGCTTAAATGTAGAGAAATAAAGATTAACAACTTAAATCTGGAATTAGAGAAGGCTGTTAAAGAAAGAGATGAATTAAAAGATAAGATTGCTAAATGGGAAGAATCGACCAAGAATCTTGAGGAAATACTTAAAAGTCAAATGAGTGCTAGAGATAAAACTGGTTTAGGTTATAGCACACAATTGAATGAATTAAGTAGCAATCATGAAACTGATAGTGAGAACAGTTTGAGTATTTTTAATGGTAGATCAAATGATGATGAGCATATACCATAAAATGATAGATTTTTAAAGAATGGGTATAAAGCTGTTCCCCCTCCTATTACATGGAACTTCTTAACCCCCAAGAGCTGATATATCTTTTGCTGGGTTAGATGAATATGCAATAAGGAATAAAATCATTAAATCACAAACAAATGATACAAATACTATAAAGCCTAAGTTAGCCAGTGAGTCAGTTGTGTCTAATCCTAAGATTAACAGATAGTTAAGACTAGAGATGAGGAGGAAGTGTCTGGAGTGCAAAAAGTTAGACCTGAGAATCAAATAGTTAAGACTAGAGATGATAAAAGTGGTCAAAATTCTCATAAACAAGGAGTTGGTTTTAGGAAAGTAAAAGCCTGTTTTGTTTGTAGAAGTACTGAGCATCTGATAAAAGACTGTAATTTTCATGACAAAAAGAGTCAAGAGTCTAATCTAAAAAATGTGGTTAATACTGGTAAAAGGGAGAGCAAACCAGTATGGGATAATACCAAAAGAGTTAATCATCCAAACTTTTCAAAATACCCACATTTAAGTGAGACTTTTGTCCCAGCAGGTGTATCAACAAGAACAGGTTTGCATAGGCCAAGTATTAATACTGCTAGGTCTGTTTGTACTGCTAGGCCAAGTATTAATACTGCTAGGCCTGTTAGTACTGTTAGACCA
This sequence comes from Tanacetum coccineum, assembly GCA_026074375.1. Classification (NCBI taxonomy): domain Eukaryota; kingdom Viridiplantae; phylum Streptophyta; class Magnoliopsida; order Asterales; family Asteraceae; genus Tanacetum; species Tanacetum coccineum. The sequence goes on from BQNB010011499.1 coordinate 40,613, forward strand.
AGTATTAGTACTGCCAGGCCAAGTGTTAGTATTGCTAGGCCAAGTGTGAGTACTACTAGGCCTGTTTATGCTACCAGACCTACTTACCCAAGGGTTCAAAATATGACTGCTGCTGGGACAAGAGCAGCAGTTAATACGGGTAAGGGTAAGCTGAATACTGACCTTAAAAGATCAAAATGGGTTTGGAGGCCTAAGGGAACCTACTTGGATCATGTGTCCAAAGACAATGGATCATTCATGCTCAAGAAGGTTGAGTATGTTGACCCAAAAGGGATTTCCAAGTCTGTAATGGCTTGGATCCCTAAGAGATACTAATTCTCTTACCTTTTGTGCAGGGCAATCCAGAGATCTTGTTACAGGATCATGCAGTGGTGGATAGTGGTTGCTCTAGCCATATGACTGGCAACAAAGCTTATCTTTCAGACTATGAAGATTTCAATGGAGGCTTTGTGGCTTTTGGAAGTGATCCCAAAGGAGGTAAAATAACGGGTAAAGGTAAGATCAAAACTGCTAATTTAGACTTTGATGATGTTTATTTTGTAGATGAACTTAAGTTTAACCTTTTCTCTGTCTCACAAATGTGTGACAAGAAAAATAGTGTCCTTTTTACTGAGTCTGAATGCCTTATCTTGTCTCCTAGCTTTAAACTTCTTGATGAAAGTCAAGTTGTACTTAGAGCTCCTAGAAAGGATGATGTGTACAGCTTGGATTTAAAGAACATTGTTCCTTCTGGAGGTATAACTTGTTTATATGCAAATGCAACAGCAGATGAGTCTAAATTATGGCACAGGAGATTAGGTCATGTAAATTTCAAAAATATAAATAAACTTGTTAAAGGTCACCTAGTTAGAGGTTTACCTTCAAAAGTTTTTGTGAATGACCACACTTGTGTTGCCTGCAAGAAGGGTAAGCAACACAAGGCCTCCTGTAAGGCCAAGTTAGATAGAATCATCAGAAAGCCCCTAGAATTACTTCATATGGACTTATTTGGACCTGTCTCTGTAGAAAGCATCAACAAGAAAAGGGGTTATGCAGGGGACATTGTACCATTGCTGCCTACTATGTTGGCAGGGGCAGCTGTGGATCAAGGTGAAGGCTCAGCACAACCAGCTGAACCCCATCACACACATGTTGATCCAATACCATCCACATCCCAACTCCCTCACTCACCTCATCCATCACCACAACCTCATTCACCACTACATCAATCACCACCTCATTCACCACTACATCAATCACCACCTCATTCACCACTACATCAATCACCACCTCATTCACCACTACATCATTCACTACATCAATCACTACCACATTCCCCACATCATTTACCACCTTAACCATCACCTCATTTTTCACCACCAAGGTCCTATGAAGCACCTCTCCCTAAAGGTAACACATCAGGAAGTGCCGAGGACAGTGTGCAACTCAAGGAATTGATGGTACTTGTACCTAAGTTGGTGACCAGGATTAAAAGTTTAGAGAAAGAATTGAAGGACACCAAACATGCACTAGGGAATGTTGTGCTTAAATTGGTAAAGAAGGTGAAAACTTTGGAAAGAGCTTTGAAGAGGAAATCCAAGAAAGTACTCATATCTGAATCAGGGGAGGAAGATTCAGGATATTGATGATGATCCTCTAGTTTCTTTGGTTAGAGAATCCATGAAAGATAAGTCAATAGATTTTGTTACTCCTACAAAAGCTTCAGGGGAGGCTCATGAAGAAGAAATCAGTCCTACAATCTTGGAGGCAGCTAAAACATTGTCAAAGGTTGCTTCTCAGGGTGTTAGCAAAGAAAAATCAACTAATAAGGGCAAGAGATACAGGAGGAGAGCAAGGTTTATAGCTAAGAAGATTGATATTGGATTGGATGCTGAAGTAGAGATTAATACTGGCAGAGAAGAAATTAATACTGGTATTGAAGAAGTTAGTACTGGTAGTACTAAAGTTGATTCTTGTACTGCTAGTGAAATGGGTCAGACGAAAGGAAAGGCTATGATGAACTTGGACGAAGATGACTTGCCAAGAAGTGTTGCTAAAGCTCTGATTAACTGCCACAAGACAAGCTTTTGAGAAAGAAAAAAAGGATTATTGCATCTCAAAGAGGGCAGATCGGCTACCTATAGTTACTAAGATCCTATCGTACTGTTTAGGTCTTCTGTTAAGTACGCTACCAGCCATATAGTTTGTACTGCTAGTATCCCACAGGTGGCAAAATTTGGTGCACTCATATTTGTCTATTCTTGGAGGGGAAAAAATACCCTATTGATGCATCTACGACTTCCTTAATGCTGATATCCTATTGATCTAATTAGGCCAGATTAAAAATATTTGATGCATTTTCAATTTTAGTATATTCAATAAAGCCAATGGATGATGAGGTGAGGGTTTGCAGTAGATGGATTTTTACAATATTGGTGCATCCATTAAGGTCATTCTTATTCCACACTCGAATTCATGGATCATCTAAAGGATCAATTTTGGAGTCCGAATGTCAGCTAGTTAAACAAGAGGAAATATTTCAAAAGGATTATTTAAGCACAACATGCATTGGTGTGTACCATCTCAAACAGAATAGAACAAATCATAAAGATATCAGAATTTTTGTTTAGCATGCTTTCTAATTAGTAGAACCCAAGAAATATCACAAAGCCTTACAACGATGAAGTTGGGTTGAAGCAATGCTTAAGATGGAAATTGCTGCCAGTTCAAATTACAAAAGGTTTGGATTACTTGTTGATTGGCACATATGGGGGAAAAATGGCATTGGCACAAAAGTGGGTCTTCAAGAATAAGAGATAGAGAGAAGTATTGTTGTGAAAACAAAGTCAGCGCTTTGTAGCAAGGGTTTAGAAGGATGAAGGAATAGATTATGATGATGTTTTTGCACCTTGTTGCCTGATGAGGCAACAGGTTATTTTTAGCCTTTGCATCTTTCATGGATTTACTTTCTACCAAATGGATGTTAAAAGGGCATTTCTCTATGGCATATTGAAGAGGGAGGGGTATAGTCCATCAACTTAGGCTTTGTGATCCTGACTATCCAAAACAAAGGTTTATAAGGTGATTAAAGCTCTTTATGGTCTTCACAAGCCCCTCCTAGAGCTTGGTATGTGACACTTTCTTCTTTTCTGATTAGAAAATGGTTTCAGGATGAGGTACCATCGACAAAACATTGGTTTATTAAGAGACTAAGAGTGACATTATGTTAGTCCAAGTGTATTCGCGCGCGTGGGACATTATTTTGCTTACAAAGAGGTCTTTGTGTAAGATTTTGAAGAGTTTTATGCAAAAAAAGATTTCATAATGAGCTCCATGGGTGAACTCACTTTCTTTTTGGGACTTAAAGTGAAGAAACAACCTAAAGGGATCTTTATTAGTCAGGACAAGTATGTAGCTGAACATCTTAAGATGTATTGCTTTTTAGGTCCATCAGAACGGTATACTCCTATTGAGTCAAGAAAGCCATGGGTAAGGATGATGATGTTGGTGTTCTTGTCTACAGTTCTATGATTGGTTTCCATGACGTATGTGTCTGCATCAAGGCCAGATATACATGTTTGTTGTTTAATGCCTGTGCTATGATTTCAAGTAACTCTAAAAAGCATCACCTTAAATGCAGTAAAACTGGTTTTTTAGTACCTCAACATCAACCCAAATTAGGTTTATGGTATCCTAAGGATTCACCTTTTGAACTAGAAGATTTCTCAGACAGTGACTATAGATGAGCCAGCCTTAAAGAAATCAACAACAGGTGGATGTCAACTTCTTGGTAGAAGATTGATATCTTGGCATTGCAAGTAGCAGGACTATTATGGCACCCCCCCCTCCCCCCCCCCCCCCCCCCCCATTCTATACTGAGGCTGGAATATGCTATCAGCTGCTTAATTGGTGTGGGCATATTACTATGGCATACAGAATCAGATGCTGGTAGTATGGTTTTAATTTATGAACACCAGAATCCCATATTGATAATGATGAGCACTATTAAGGGTTTATATAGAATCCTGTTGCTCATTCAAGGACAAAGCTTTATCGAAATTCGATTTCATTTTGTTATAAATTGCATGAGAAAAGACTATTAGAATTTATCAAGGTTTCCACAGACTTAATGTTGCAGGATACCTTCTCTCAATAGGCCCACCCCTTGAATTACTAAAATTGAAATGCTCAAGATTTAATTTTGGTGGTTAGATTGGGATGTTAAATGTGTGTAACCACAATTAAGGGGTAGGCAAGATATTTGTTGTTACAGTTTGTAATGAATTCCAAAGAATAGGTGATGGCTATGATGTTCATTTGGGGTTCACTATACTCTTTAGCATAAAGATTCAAGGTTAAATGTGGTACTAAGCTTAAGTCATATTGCTACAGAAACTTTGTACTGCTAGTACCAGAATTAATACCGCTAGGCTTATTTAGTACTGCTCGAAGATATTTACAGATGATTATGGTGTTTGAATTGAATGCAAAGCTATGTACAACAGTTTGGTTTGTTTTTGAGGGCTCTTCAGATTGGTACTAAGTTATATTAGTGCTTGCTAGTTTTGCGTTTAATTTTGATAACCAAAAAGTTTAGTACCGCTAGGCTTAATGTTTGGGTACCGTTTGGGCAAAGTTTGTACGTGAATAGTCTGTTGGAGAAAATACCGCTAGGGGGGGGGGGGGGTATTCTAAGTGCGCCTCCATTACACTGTTTCTTTGAATCTTGGGTTGCTCACCCTATATAAAACCATCAATTTCACCACTTTTTTCACATAATATCTCTTAAATCGCTCTCTTTTAAAACCATAATTTTACTTCACGACAATTCATCAATCATCAACCATTCATGCACTTGAATTGTCTAAGACAAACATGGTCGCCTACTTAGAAAAGACTGATGGGAATGCTGAATTTCATGAGATCATAGACTTTCTTACACGCAGCTCAATTCACTATGCTCTCACTGTAAGTCCTGTTGTCTCTACTACGTTTGTTGAATAGTTTTGGATGACTGCTAAATCTAAAAAAATCAACAATGTTAGGTATCTTACTGCCACAGTTGCTGGCAAGCCTGTCTCAATCTCAGAAGCATCCATTAGAAGTGATCTTCAATTTAATGATGTTGCTAGGATTGATGTTTCAACATTCCAGGCTATATTTGGATTTCAATTACTTGATGTGGTATGAGGGAGATTTGAACACACTTACTTTTAATAAAGGACTATTCTCTCCTCAATGGAAATTTTTGTTTCATACCATCATTCATTGTTTAAGCTCAAAAAGTACATCTTGGGATCAAATACCCACAAATATTGCAACTGTTGTAATATGTTTGGCCACTAATCAAGTTTATAACTTTTCCAAACTAATTTTTGATGGTTTGATGAGGCATTTAGATGCAAAGAAGAAGTTTGTCATGTACCCAAGGTTTGTATTCCAGTTTTTTGATAACCATTCAAGAATGTGCCTTGTCCCTTAGACCACTTCCCAATTAATGTTAGACTACTATGGTTTTTCTCTCTTATGGTTAAAAAAGTTATAAAATTCTAGGAATGTGATCCTCTTATTTCCTTTTTGTGGCTCTAAAAAAGGATGTTGGGTGAGTATTGAAAGACCATCTGAAAACCCAACCCCAACTTCTCCTACTCAACCAGAAAGTAGGAAGACCCAATTAAAGCACAGCTGACCCATCCCTTCAGACCTTCTTCTTCTAACCCAATTCCCTAATTCCATTCCTGAAGCTCTGGTGGGAATCATGGAGTCAGTCATCCTGTGATAGATCCCTATAGGAAAATGGAGGATGGACTGACACTCAAGTGTATATGGATTATTTGTCGTTGCCTTTATGTAAATAGTGACAACTCAAAGTGCATAAATTAAAGATTTGAAGTCTTAGATCAGCAACTAAGATGAAGGCTAATCTGTGATATCACACCATATGCTTGGGTATCAAGAGTGTCTCCATGAAGAAAAGATTGGCTAGGAAGAAGTCCTTGAAGAAAAAGTTGATACAAAAGGAGTCTGTATCCAAACAGGGGAGGAAAACCTGCAAATTGACTTTAGGCATAAAGATCCGCTTGATGATCTGATGATTATTGTGGATGCTGCAATAGACATACATGGAGACTGAGGATGCTTAAGCTGAGGGGTGGTCAAGCTCTAAATACTATGGAGCTTAGCTTGTTGGAGATATGTAGTGCCTTGAAGAGAAGGAAAGTGAAGAAAGAAAAAGGAGTTGGTAATGAAGATTCAGTTAGTAGCTGGCTCAACCAAAGTTAGTACTGGACAAGCCACAGTTAGTACCAACAAGGATGATGAAGGTATGCTGAGCCAAAAAGATGGATTTCATATGAAAGTTGCCTACTCCAATAGTGTCTTCAACACATACTTCCATCAAGAATTTGGTGTTGACTGAGACTATTGCACAAGGTCTCATCCCAATGGAGTCAGAACAAGGTGAAACAAAAGGAAAAAAGAAAAACGAGTTTAGATCAAAGATACTGAAGATATTGATAGACCAAGAACTACAACTGAAAGGTCAATCTTAACATTAAAGCCTCTTCTTAAGATTGATCCAAAAGCTAAAGGCAAAAAAGAAGATTTAAGAAGAAGATGAATCTGATACTAAATCAGAAGGTATCACTGAAGCTAAAAAGAAGTTTAAAATGCTTGCTAATGATGAAGAGATAGCCAAAAAAGTTCAAACGCGGAATGAAGCAGAACCTAGAATAAGAAAACAGGGTTAGCGGAGGATTGAAGTAATATAAGCTGCTATTCACACTGAGTATGATTTTATTCAAGCAAGATAATGCTGACAAGCATTCTTGCTGAGAAGAAGCGTCAGAGAGAGAGAGAAAAAGATTTACCATTAAGCAAAAGTAGCAAGTGTCTCATGATACCATTGCTGGCACAAAGAAGTGTCTTGTCAACAAAGATCTGAGGCTATCATGATACAAGCTGCCTACAAGAAATCAAGCTGGAGAAACCAAATGATGACATCTTGAAGCATGTAGGTGGATACAACATGCTCAGTGAACAAAAAAAAAGTTTAAGAAACTACAAGTGATGTTTGAAAAGTAAAAGGGAAAATGAAAGGATTTATTCCAAATTGGTTTTCTGGGGATTGAAAAGTTGAGTGAAAAGATGAACAAGAAAGCACAGCTGGGTATAGATAAAGAAAGAATTGCTAAAGAACTTGATATCAGTAAGGTTGTTGGACTAGGAGAATAATCTAGGAAATAGATCAGGAAAAGGGAGGATACTTAAGATGATACTCCCAAAGAGGTCTAAAAGGCAATAGATGATTTGTATGAAGAGGTGAATCAACCTAAGAACCTTTCTAAAAGATAGATAGTTCCTGAGAGAAGAAAAAGATTTTTGTATGAAGTCTAGGCACTAGGTATCCTATCTTCAAACTACGGAATCAAAATTTTATGATTATGGTCTTTTGGGAAAGAGAGTTGATTTACTACAGAGTTTTTATAGAGCTGATGGAAGTTCAAGGTGGATCAGACTTTTCTGAGTGATTAAACTTTTTGATTAGGATGGATCTGTTGAGATACATAGTCCTAGTAATGAAAGGTTTATTTAAACACAAACTCCAGAAGAAATTGATCTACTTCATTTGGGTGATTTTAAGGACTTTGTTTGATGTCTCAAAGGTAGATGATGAACTCTAGAAGGTATCAGAAGTGTGGAAGCTTCAGAGTAGGATATCTATGAAAATGGTTGGAGGTTCATGGTTTGTAAGATAGAAGATGGTACTAAGATCAATATGCTGGTAGAGAGAAGATATCCTCTTACTAAAAACACACTATAGAGGATGATGGATCTTAAGATTGGACAGTTGATCTGAGATGATACTGAATTTGATTTGCTAAGGTTATGTGAAACAATTGATGAGTTTGGAGGACCAAGATCGGAAGTGAGAAGTATCTTTAAGTGTTGGTTTCCTATACACACAAAAAATGGTCATCAGTACACCATGTTTAACCAAACATAGAAAATGGCTAGTCCATAAGCAAACGATTGCGGTTAAAGTCTTCTCAAATCCGTTTATGGTTGACAATTTACAAAAATTTGTATGGTTTTTAAATCACCTTGCTTCACAGTAAAGAGGGTGGTAGTTCCAGGATCAAAACAGACTTAATCAATTGTTGATAGCTGATAGTTTGCTAAAAAACTAAATGGTTATAATGCACCCTGTTTATGGCAATTGAAGTATTGGACTAGTCCAAAATCAAACAGCTTTTGGTTAAGACAAATCAAATCGTTGATAGTTGATAGTATATCAAAACTATAAGGTTTTCAATTCACTTTGTTGTTTACATTGAAAGAATTGGGTATCCTATAGCACTAGGCTATGGTAAAGGAATATCAAATCCGTTAATGGCTGGTAGTTTGCCAAAAACTACAAAGCCAACTTAGTTGGATGTTGCTGTGTTGCTGAGAAGACATGTTGCTGATAAAGATGGATAGCTGAAGATGTCAAAATTATCAAAGATCAGATCAAGATTTGACAGAGTGTTTGGATACATCCTCCTGAGTCTACAGATGTTTACACTAAGAAACCTGAAGTTTTAAAAAGTTCAAACAATTTAGTTTAAGGGAGGTTGTTGGGAATTATGCATTCCTAATTTAGTCCCGTTATTGTTGTAGTACTGTAGTTGTTAATTTGTACTAACGTACAAATTGTTTAGTACCTAATCAGCTAGATAGTACGTTTGTATATAATAGTTAGTACAGTTTATAGGATATGATGAGATATCTTTGGAACAGGGTATGATGATCTGTATACACGTTTTGGTAAAGCCCATTAGGGTTTCTTACGTCTATTAAAGGAACCTAGACATAGTTAGTAGATATGTTCTACTCAGATCATTAGTCGATCGAATTAAGCAATCATAGTTTTGTAATCTGATCCTGGCAGATTTTGTTATTATATATAAAGTTCTTTTGTGATTCTTAATCACTGTTCTTTTAGTATTATTGATAGTTTCCGCATAATTCATTCAGTGTTCAAATCGGTGTTTCGTTTATTGTTGCTTTAGAATTATCTAAAAGAAACAACCTTTACAAGTAAAGGTTAATATATATTCCGTAATCGGATACAACATATGGATTTGTTAATAGGTTTTTATTAAGAGGTTTTGATTATTTAGGATACAATATTAATAGGTGGGCTCGGCCTTATAAAATTGGGGTACGGGTTGGCCTTTTAAAAATGTATATCGCCTTCGGCTTTGATTTCTTGCACGCTTTGCATTCCCGTGCTGGTTTTGTCTATTTTGCTTGATTTTTGCTTTTGTGATATATTCGTTACTGCAATGCACAATAACCATAAAACCACATATCATTGTATCTTTTCAACTGTTTTAGGTGTATTTAGGGTCGTTTAAGTTAGGTTTAAAAGGTATGTGTAAAATTTTTAAAGCACATACCAAATTACCCCATACTAAAACTATTATCGTGTTCCTTAAGCAATGCACATGAAGCACACTTATATGGAAAACCAAAATTTTAAACCCCTTTGAACTTAATTACCTCGAAAAGTAGTAAGTGATTCATCTAAGTGGATTAAGAAATTCATTAGTTTGAAAAATTGAAGGCCCCTCGTTTACCATTTCTATGCATTTATTATTATCATTCATACATATCATAACTTCACGAAACAAGAAACACTAAAAGGATAAATTCATCGTCTTTGATTTTTCACTCGCTCCCAACACAAGTAAAACGAAATCATTGTTAATTACAAGTTAAGATGCTAACACTACTCATAAAACTAATTGTGTATGCATAGCTACTTTCTGCTACCTTATTTCCTAAATCCTCTAAGAATTTTATTATTATTATTAGTAATAAATAAATTAAATTCTTATTCATATAAAGTAAACCCGGTTTAGACCACAATTAGTTTGAAATACTTTCCTAAAGAGACGGTTATGGTGAGAATAAGGTTCCACAATTTAAGGTTTATTAATTTCGCAGGATTTAGGGATTATCCTTTTTAGATAACCCGGCGGGAGTCGAAATTTGGCTTTATTATTATTATTATTGCAACATTATTAAACCTCTGTCCTTTAAACAACTGCCACATCGGTATGCGAGCCGACCACGATCCAGGAGTTTATTTCGACCTCGGTGATCCTGACCTTTTTGAAGGCTTGCATAACATCGCCTGTGAGCGGCAAGATGTAAGCAAAAATTTTATCAGGCTTGGAGTATTACTATGTGCCCTTATTTAGAAGACTGCCACATCAGGTTGTGAGCCGGAAAAGAGGCTAAAGTTAACTTTTATTAGCCCCCAGTATTTATTCATTATTATTACTCACCCTTTAAAAAGGAATACCACATTGGTTGTGAGCCGGCAAGAGGTTAGTGGTTTATTTCTGGCTTTCGGTTTATTACATTTGTATTATTTTAGCTCAATATTCAAGTCCTGTGGACTTTTTAACTACCTAGACAACTGGTAGCGAGCCGTCAGGAATCGGTAGCTATGTCCCCACAACACTGACAAAAACCGCGATGTGTGCCTTACTTTCATCCAGAATGAATCTCTAACGAGTTATTTAAATAAGAATGCAAAAAAAAAAACCTAAAGTGACTTTATTTATTCCAAAAATCTATATGAGGTTTATAAGGCTAATGAGAGCAAAAAGCCACAATTAACCTCTGTGAGCCTTTAAAGAGTTCCAACTACTCCATGTTTAACATCTAACTTATATAAAACTCTATCAATTCTCGTTCTTCGCAAATTTAAAATCTTTAATAAAAAGATCCGTGAATGCTTAGTCTAATAAAACAAGCTTTGCATATTTAAAATCTATCATGGAAACTTGCAAACTTTTGGATATTTTAAGTTCAGATTTCGGTTTAAAGCTTTTGTATAAAAGACTACCAAATGCTTAAATTTATATAAGTTAAAGGGTCAAGCTAGAGCGCACATGCTCGGTTCTTCATGTCAAAAAATTTATTCTTAAAAAAGACAAAAAAATCATGTCAATAATAATTATTTTATTTTGAGAAAAAAAGATTAATTTTGGGCATATTTTTGATTATTTGTGGTGGAAAACAGGGTTAAGTGAAGACAAGGATAATGCAAGTAGATCATCGAAAGAGTACCCTACATTCTATAACTACACATTATCCTCAATTGTGTGACTGTCCACCCCAATACTAATTTCAAGAGAAAAATCCAAATATTAAGAGGTCTCTATGAAATCTAAAGCCGCTTATTAATTATTGGCTAATAGATAAATCTAATCAATAAGATCTAGGATATCGGATTCCCATATATAAGCATGTGAAGGATTAAAGATCGAGTGTCGCGATGGACAAAACCACGAGCACGAGAGTCTTCATAATTCGGGGCAATCCTGGACACAAAACACAAAATACAAAACACGAGAAAGGAAGAGGCGAGCCTCCTCACATCACACTTATTTATTAATACACTAATACTAAGGATAAGCATGGGGGTGCCACCCACGAAGCGCTTGTTTTTGTTAACCGAGTCTTGAGCCTGACTTGATACCCCATACTAGATTTGGTCAAGGAGGATAGAAATGGAGATAAAGAACATCCAAGATAGGAATGTCCCCTCCATAAATCATCATCGTGCTTTCAGAATCATTAATAACCTGAAAAACTTTAAAGCCCTGATGAGATAGAAGATGATGAGATGTCTCCTCTTTTGAAATGAGAATTCTAGGATTGAAGACTTTGTCCTCATTTTCGGATGAAAATGGAAGCAAAGTGTCAAACACTGGATAAAGGGTGGGTAGGGTGGGTAAAACATTAAGCACATAAACATAAAGTTCTCTTGTCGATTTATCATAAATATCATCCACCACTTTTCTAGTTAAAACTCCCGTATCAGGCTCAATATCAAAGTAAACATCATCATCTGGAGGTTTTTCAGGAGGACGAGGAGATGATGAAACATTATAAAAGTCAACGTGAAATGATTCATACTCAGGAGGGGAAATACAATCATTGTTAAGTAATTCTGTAAGAAAAAGAACACCCCCCCTCCGAATCATAGTCGTCATTCTCAATACCCGGTGGTATCGAGTCATCCGGAGCAAAAAATATATCAATTTCCTCCATAAGAGAGTCACTATCCTCGACAGGGATAGGAGATGGGGAGAAAGATTTGATAATAGCATAAGGAATCTCAGAATTAAGTTTTCGGAGAGTGAGGAGATGAATCATCATTCAACAATTTTTTAATTAGACGAATATCTTCTTCCGGATCGGCTTCAACAATTCCCGGTGGAACTGGATCGATAGGAGCGAGTTTACCGGCGAACTCCTCGATAAGAAAAATTATCGTATTAACACGATTAAGCAAAGATTATACTGAATAGGGTATGGCATCTAAGTGATCAATTTCATTTCCCGGTGAAATAGAAAAGATAAAACCCTCATTCTTAGAAGAAGAATCATCACAAACGGGCATATCACACTCACTTTCATTATCGGATAAATCCTCGGACTCACTTGGGGTTAGGTTGAGGTCCTTAACACTAGACTCATTTTCTTCTTCCGATTCCGTTTCCGGAATAGTGTTAAGATGCTCTTCCTCCATTATGAGAGAGTCCGTAATCGGTAAGTCGGGTGTGATTGCAACTGACAGAGGAAGTTTAGAAATAATATCTCTCAAAGGAATAGAACTTTCCTCGTCATCGTCATCATCATCGTAGTAAATAGGAGGCTTCCAATATTGAGAACTAACTTTAGCTGCCTGCTCTTCCTGCTTTAGCTGATTCGAATTTTCATCAAGAGTTTGTAAATCTTTAGAAAATTAAAGTAGCAATTCTTGCATACTTTCTGGTTTATTTTGCTCTTCTTCCACAGCTTGCTTAATTTTAAGAAATCTCTCCTCAGCTAGCAATAAAGCCATACTCTTTTCTTTAGGAGGTATTTGATCATACTTCTTTAAAAAGGCTTGTATAGCTTCCATTAGATTTTCTCGAGCTTGCAACATTTCCGTACTCGTTTCTTGAGGGGGTTGATGAACGACGGAATACTGCGGGGGTTGGAATTGGTCAAAACCGGAAGAATTAGAATTATAGCAAGGGTTAGGTTCATAGTAATTTTGATTCATCGGCTGACACTGAAAACTTTCATGAGAACCCCCGCAGTTTTCACAACAAAGATATTGTTGTGGAAAACTTGGTGAAGTTTGTGGAAAATTATTATCAAAGTTTTGATTGAAACACGAGTCCTGATTGTAGACAAACAGAACTTGAGGTGGACAATCATAACCATAGTGAGCATCGTTCCCACATAACTCACAAGAGTACGTCTGGGGTTGTGGAGAGTGGTAGAAAAAATTTGGAGGATTATTAAAAGAATTTGGATTTGGATCATAAACGTTAAAATTGCATTTCGAACAATATCCATTATCAAACTTACTTCCACACCACGCACAAAAACACAGTAAACAACAATACTGATCATCATCCATCCGGTTTTTACAATAAAGACAATGATGATAGTCGAGTGATGCCATAAGAATTAAACGATAGAGGAAAAGAAGATTATTTTTTGATTTTATGAAAGAGAAAAATTAATCAAAGAAAAATATTTTTGGTTCCGATAGTTAAAAGTGCACGGCAGATCTCTAAAAACGTACAAAGAAGCGGAGGAGCGGGTAAGCACGAAGCTTTTAAAAACCTTCTCCTTTCGGGTCGAAGTTCGCAGGATCGACCCTCCTTATACCTCTCTTATAGTTTGTTAACTAAAGAAGAGCCGAAACGACAATTAACAAACGGTTATTTTCAATATTAAAATAAAAGAAAATATTTTTCTATTTATATAAAATAAAACAAAAACTTTCACGGGGAAAGGATCTTCAAGGCTCGAATACAAACAATCCCGCAAAAATCGCTACACCTCTCCCCGCACCGCCCATTTTGATGATTGTCTAATACGTATCAACAAATATGACCTCAAATGTATATAATAAAACAACTATACGTATACGTAAGCTAAGTATCATAAAATTATCCTAAGGAAAGAATAATTAGTATCAACAACGGAACGTTCATCCTCGGTAGAGGTGAATGGAAATTCACACGATTACATGACGAGAATTGAGCTTGATTACCATAAAAGATTGTGGTTTTGGTGTATCTAACTTCTAATAACCGCAAATGGAAAGTAAATTTAAGGCAAACCTAATCTAAAAAGGCACAATTAAAACATTAAACATTAAAACGATAACGGGAATTTAAAGAACGCAACTAAAACTTTAATTATCAAATTTTAACCCTAAAAATGTAAATTTAATTTCTAACAGTTCTAAATGATAAAAAATAATTTTAGAAAAAAGAATTATATTTTTTTGACTTTTATTTAATTTTTTATGAATTAAAAACATATTTAATCTAAATTAAATATTAAAAATAGTAAACTAATTATTAAAATTCTGGAAAAATTATGAAAAATACTTAAACCTATTTAAAATCTATAAAAAATGAAAATGGAAATAAAGCTGAAAGAATAAGCAGTTAAAAAGCAAATAAGTTTGAATAGGCAAAAACTGAAAAAGACAATAACAATTAAATGGTGCAAGTTATTAAACGAAAAAGACCTAAGGGTAGAGGGTGTGTGTGTTAAAGTGTTAGGATTTAAGGGGGAGGTCACAGGTTCAACACCTGTGACTTCCTTTTTGATGAAAACATTTTTTTCTTTTTGAAAACATCTAAACTTTAAGCAAAACTAATTAACTTTAATAAAAGGACTTATTGAAAAACCTTAAAAATAAGCTAGAAAAAGCTGATTCAAAGTGACAGTTTAAGCTTAAGACTTTTTAGCTTTTAGTAAAACTGTTTGGCTATTTAGGACACAAAAAAAAATAAGAAAACAAATAATCGGAAACAGATAAAAAGCTAGACCTAATAAGACATAAAGGACTGAAAAAGCAAAGAAAATAAGCAGAAATAACTCTAAAAAAACTATAAAAGACAGCAGACTTAAGACAAGACTTAAAGGACATTAGACCATTTTAGCAAAGATAAAAGGACAAATAAGTACTATAGGAAAAAACAAAGCTAAAAAGCTTAAATAGATGAAGAACAAGACTCAAATAAGCAAAAATAAAGCAAACAAGACAAAGGAATAAGCTAGAAAAGGCAAATGAAAATGATAGACTTAACTAATCTTTTTGGCTTTTTAAAAATTATTGACTACTATGAAACTTAAATTTAAGACTAAAAAACACTCATGACAACTTATAAGCTTGAAACCGATTTGAGATTAGACCTCAATAAGCAAGTTCAACGAAAATTAACAAAATTAAACTAGGGGTGACCTCTAAAGATCTGTACATTAAGAACAAACTACAAGTTAACTAGACTTAACTGCATTTGAGCTCAAATGTTTGAAAACCTATTCCTAAAATCACATTCTCAAAACAGATATCAAATGATGCTAATTGAACTCATTTGAACACAAAAACCACACCTAAAGCATACATTTTATAAAGTTCATTAAATAAGCATTTTGAGACACATTTAGATTAAGCAGACAATAATAGAGGTTTGATAAAACAAACTTAAGAACTTAACAAAGCTTATTTTAAGTTTTTAAAACCTAGTACCTAGACTCAATTAGAGCTTGTGAAAACTAAATTGAAAACCAAAAACAGCTTGTACACTATTTTAACCTATCTAAATCTCTTATCCCAAACACTCCTTTTAGTTTTAAAAATTCATTTAAACGCTAAGACATATCTCAAAAAGCTCAAATAAGCTAAAAACAGATCTAAATCTATAATAATTAAAGACAAAATGATCAAAAATCTCAAGGGAAGAATAAAGCAAAAGATATTAAGCAACATTAATAAGACAATTTTCACTAAGAATAATGACAGATTCAATTGGAAACGTTATCTAAACTATTTAAACTAAACATTAGACATATTAAGCTATCATTAGACAGATTAAGCATATTAAAGACAACAATAAGCACTAAAAAGCATAATAAGAAGATATAAACAGTTTGAAAAGCTAAAGAGAAAATAAAGCTAAAAGAGTAAGGAGAGAGTACCTTGATCCCTTTGCGTAAAACCACGGATACGCAACATGCACTAAGCTTATCCTGCAAGCTCTTAGATGTTAAAAACAAGCTAGTAAGACCCTATAAGCCCTTCCATTATTGGCTTATCTTTCAAAACCTTAAAACCATAAACCTTAGCCAATTTGATGTAAACTCTAAACAGCTTGTACAAATAAGCTTGAGAAGCTTATTTATACAAGTAAACACTAATTTAAGATTTAAACAGTTTATCTTATTTTTTTAAGAACAGGTTATGAAAACTTATGATAGCTTAATATGAATTTAAAGAGAATTATTGCATAAGGATAAAAGCATTGATGTAATAGACAATTAAACTGAAATTATAACTTTTATTAATTCATAAAAAATGAGTACAAAGCTGAATACATGAAAAATAAGCTTAAAATTAAGCTAACCTAATCTACACTACTCCTAATCTAGATAATTCCTACTGTGTGATCTCCACTCCTATTTATAGCAATGAGCAGAAGGTTCCAGGTCTTCAGGAGCGCCTCATTCCTTCATCTTTAGCCCTTAGATCCAATCAATCCAATCTAAGCCTTTGATCTTACTCCACGTCCTTTCCACCAATAGGATTGCTGGGGATTGCCAGCGTGTCAAAGCTATGCTGTCAGAACTTGTCAGGCTTCTAGAAACAAAAGGGATGTGTGGGTGTAGGTGAAATGAATTTGACCTTTGTTACTTCGTTTATGAAAAAAATGGGAGGATGAGAAAACATGAACAATGATTATGACTGGTTTATAACATGGGCAATGACCCGGGTTATGGTTTGGGTTATGGGCTTTACTTGGCCAAGAAGGGGTTTAGATTTTAAAGATTTATGGATTAAAGGTTTAAGGCATTTGAGGTTTTATAGATACAAGGTTAAATGGGCTAACCCGGCCCATTAAAATGGTATGGTTGGCCCATTAAGATGCTATACACCTTCGACTTCGGTACTTGCTCTTTTCCAGTACTCAGGTAGCTTGGTTTTTGTTCGCTAGGCCTTATTTTTGTCTTTTTGTCGATATCCGATACCGGCACAGTACATAACGCAAAACAAGCATATATATTGCATTTATGATCTGGTTTTGGTCGTTTAGGGTAATTTTATTAGGTAAAAGGTATGTGTAATTAAGCACATACCAATACAATGGAGGAAAAAAATAAGATGCAGTTATGTTTTGTTTGATGCGCTTTACGGTATTTATTAGTTTGGTGTGTAACACAATGGCTTACCAAGTAGCTTAGTTATGTTTACATAAGCTATTACGATTAGTTGTGAATGGTTTTTACCAACGAGCTTAGTTATTTATGTAATGTTTAATGGTTTCTCGAGATGTTAAACATAATGTGTCTGATTATGTTGTGTAGAGTTTGGCCAAGAAGCTTAGAGATGCTGAAATTAGTCTTCTCATTATTTATGGTAACATTGCATTGTGGCGCGGAAAGAAAGCAAGTGAGTGAGTTTTTTTTTAATTTCTTTCTAATAATTGTTGGAAAAAATGGAAACTTGATATCTTATGATGTGGTATTTTTTGTATTAGGTATCAGTCTCACAGATGGAAAGTTTATGTCAGGGGATTGACTAACCAGGATTTGAGTGTGATGGTTAAACGAGTTGTGTTTCAACTGCATTCCAGTTTCAATAACCCAATGTGGGTTGTAAAATCTCCTCCATTTGAGCTATCGCAATCCAGTTGGGGTGAATTTGAAATTGCTATATGTGTTAAGCGAATTAAGTAACAGTCAAAATATGTAACTTTTTTTTGTGCAAGTCAAGATTAGTAGGGTTACAGTGACCTGAAGCAAATTATCTAAATAATATTTCTCAAGGGGAAACGTCTTCTGCTCATCTAAGTTGATGAGCATGAAGTTGGAACAGTTTGTGAGCAGTGGGTCAAAAAAGGTATAGGGAGTTAATACTATTAGTGAGGAGTAGTTACACAAGAGATATAAGCAAACCAAAAAGCTTTTAACACACATTAAGAAAAAAGATCCACTACTTTTATATCTGAGTAAAAACACACACAAATGAAAATAGAGATATTAAGATTAATGAATAACTTGAAGATGATGAGGGCTTAAAGATGAAGTTCACTAATTTCATAGACTTTTAGGTACTGTTTTTGTAGATCCACTGTTAATTTTGGTAGATCTATTCCTAATCTTATCTATCATTTTCGTATCAGCTCTTTATTATGCATTTCTAAAATAAAATAAAAATATAGATGAAGAATTGAAGATGTGGAGATCAAAAGATGGATAATGACTTTATGGTAATGACGTGTTTATTCTTTTAGATTTTTAAGCAAACTTTTTTGTTAGGGGTATTACAGATCTGGGTACTTTGTCTCTTTGTAATGGTTTTGTATACATTTTGTATATGCGTTTATTTATAGTCAGTTAATTTAGTTTAGGCTTTTTATGATTGGGTTGCTCAGAAAGTATGATTTGTGGTTTATGTTTTGTTTGTGGTGGTTTATGAAGATGTTTAAAAGTTGAAGATGACGGGGTGGAGTTGCTTAAAGTGATGAAAAGAAAAAGGTTTGGGAGGAATGTGGATGTGCGTTCGTGTTTGGGCCGATTGAAAGAGGATTGTCATGCTGAGAATATGTCAGAGAGTCAGCAAAGTGTGTTGCAAGGGGTGGAGGATTATGTTGAGAGGCTGCACGTGACTTGAGTGAAATGGCCTACCGCCGTCAAGTAATTGGTAAATGAAAACAAACATATAAATTTGGAGGTGGTGATGTGGTATTTGTAGTTCTAATATTGAAATGTCAACAGTAGAAATAGATCCTAACTTTGTTTAGCTCTCCAACTTTGTGTTTCTATGCTATCAATAGCAAGGATGTTTATAATTTAGGCCAGCCAAGTAATTCATATGATCAGTTAGTCATTATTGGTCTTTGGGAGAAACAAAGTAAGCATCTGGTGCATGTATATTAAAGCAAGAACAAGATTATTAGAAACTTTATTGATAATTTATAGCTTATATTTTTGTGTGCTTTTAGATTTTGTTCATATAGTGAACATTGCAGTAGACACATTATATTAACAACTCACATATCACCAAACATAATATAACTATTACTTTTTATTATGAATTTTTTTGTTAGATATCTTTTTTATATAACAAAATTTATGGTGAAATTTATAAATAAAAAAGTATGGGGATGGTGTCAGTGGAAGGGGAATAGGACAGTAGAAGTGTGTATCAGGTGATAACATGGAAGGGATATACAAGTCTTCCATTACATTGATAAGTTGAGAGATGTGGAGTGGTTGAAGCTTGGAAAAAACATGTTGTTTGGTTGATGTAATTTATACAAAGCAAGTAATAGAACCACTTTTTTGTTTAATAAGTGTTTTTTTCATTATACAAAACTTCTGATTTCAGGACTGCCCAATACAAGGACTTGAAAGTTTAGTTGTATAGTAATTATATTTAAAAGACATAAAATCCCACATAGATTAGAATTTTATGTCGACGTTAAATATAGCATTGAATATTTTAAACGAAGATGCTAGAACTACATACATTTTACAAAAAAAATCCACATAATGAGATGGCATGATTGTTATTGGCTTGAAATATAAGATAATTTGAAAAGATAGAGAGAGAATACCACATATTAAGATGCCACGTCATTTTGTGGATTTTATTTTGTATAAATTATGTGATTGTAGCATAGCTCTATTTTAAAATAGAATTTGTCTTTTATTCTTCGGAAAGCATAAAATTTGAAAGTATAAGCTTTGAACACATAAAATGAATATATAAGTTTCACAATTTTTTGGTAAGTATGATGATTATCAATAACTGTCAAGTATGATTAGAAGTGCAAACATATCATTATAAATTATATAATACCACAAAAGGCGATCGAAACGACGTAGTTTTAAATCGTCCCAAATTTTGACCTCCCGGTTGGGCTTTTAAGCCTGTCTTCACAGTTGGTAACAAGTAGAGAAGTTTTTTTTTCTAAACATGATGCAGAATGATGACGGTACAGATTATTTATTGACATTTTTCCTATAAAATGTATTTATATGTTGCGGTTAAAAAATTTCTCATGAGATGTTTTTATATATTTAGGTAAAAATGTTTGTAATGTATTTGCAGAACAGTGAGTAATTGCAATGGGAGAAATGGATTAACAAACTATTGTTGCAGTTTAGTATGTCAGTGAGTTAGAAGATGGGTGGGTTTGAGTTGCACACCCACCTTACGCAATCAACAATTAGACACAACCCGTGTACATCGCACGGGTATGCATGCCTCGTATATCTAAATATTAAGCCGGTTAATTTAATGTGCAAGTATCCAAGTGTTTAAACCCTCTCCGCAATCGTCCAGTATCGGCTGAAGAAGATGAAGGGTCTTTTCGCTTTTAGTCCATCTCATTAATGGTGAGGCTTTATGATTCAAGTTCATATTTCTATGATTAATTTCCGATTATAAGAAAACCAAAGACCTCCCAAAGATTTAATGATGAATCTTAATGATATGGTTTCATAATGATATGGTTTCTTTCGTTGAAACACAATGTCTTCCTACCACATTGAATCCTCAAACTCATTATCTTCATCCCCTTCCCACACTCTCTCTCTCTCTAAAACACACAGATCTAACAAATCCCTAAGCAAAAAAATTCAAGAACAACAATATATGGCTCTCCCAACATGAGAAAGAAGATGGAGAATCATTATGTTGTCCGGATTTATGCTAACATCCACAGATTCATGTAAGTTTTTTTTTAATTTCTAATATTTATTTTCATATGAAACCCTAATAGAATGAAAATAAATATTCGAAAATTAGGTTAACACGAAATTTATTTTCATTCTATTAGGGTTTCAATTGAAAATTAGGTTAACACTGTGGAAAACTATAAGGGGGGTTGAATAGTTTACCGCTTTTTGATTTAATAGTTATGTTTGTTTATAAAAACTTAGATTCGACTTTTTATGAATTCAAAACTTGCACAATATGAACAATGTAAATAAGTAGAAGAAAATAAAAGATAAGAGTTGGAAAGATCAAACCACAACACAAGGATTTATAGTGGTTCGGTTACGAAGCTCCTCTTCGGCCTACTCCACTCCCCGAGCACCTAACTCGAGAGTTTTCTTCACTATGTCAACAAGCTCCTTTATGGCGGAGAAAACCGTACACAACGTTGCTTATATCTATTTCTGACACTAAGCTAGATGTCGAGTTCTAATCTTAGCTAGAACCAATCTATCACAACACAACTTCACAATTTGTTCACGACTTCACAACTTCACGACTACTTCACAACTTCACTACACAACTTAGCTTCACACCTTGAACACAACTACACAACTTCTTCACACCTTCACAACTTCACTACTTGTCCTCACCACACTACTTATGTCACAACTAACTAACACTACTAGAAAGGATCATCAAGATCCACAACTATCTTACAAAATCACCAAAACCTAAATAACTACACAATTTACAAGATTTACATGGATTTACAAGCTATGGTGTGAATGCAATTAAGATTGCAATGTATACTTGGGTTGTAATAGTTCTTTATTAATTATGGAGTTTTTTCTCTTGAACTTGGAGAATTGAGCTTGGATCACTTGGAATAAAGTTTTTGATTAAATGATCAACAAGGATTTAGAGAGAGTGTATGGTTGTTTTGAGCAGAAAGAATGAGTGCAAAAGGTGAGAAAAATGTTGGGGAATAGTCCAGTATTTATAGGACAAGCTGGAGGAGCGGGGTCTATGGCCGGTCCCCTTAAATAGGGTGCCGGCCCCCTTATAATTAAGGGGGCCGCCCATGTATTTAAGGGGGCCGCCCATTTTCAGACGCTCCCCTTTTTTGTCCTATTCAGGGGAGGTGTTTACTGGACTTTTTCTAGCCGTTTTAGGTTCGAAAATTTGAAATTCAAAATGTTTATTTTGAATAAAACATTTCTTTTAAATGTAGAAAATGTTTTGTGATGTTTATAAAAATGTTTACAATATTTTATAAAAGTTTGAGGTTGAATAAAAATTTCCTTTGATCATAAAATGCATTAAGCATTTATTTATTCATACCTTTAAGTGATGTAAATGTTGAAATGAGAATTTACTCCTAATTACTTGTTTACGTTTAATTTTACGTTGAACGTTTTTATATTTTGTGATTATCAAAACGTAAAGATGTGAAAGATATTAATAATGTTTTTAGGCATTATATTTTATCAACAATCTTCCCCTTTTTGATGATTACAAAATTTAAACTCATTAAATGTAAAATTATTTTTAAACAAGTATTTAGTGAGTTTTATGTCATTTCTTCCCCTTTTTGTAGAATCAAAAAGGCATTGTCAAGGATTACTAGTAAAATCGACGGAATAAGTGCTCCCCCTTGATGTGTGCTCCCCCTTGTTCGAGGGCACCAAGGAATCGAGCTATGGTTTCTTGGCTACAACAATGAGTTAGAAGAACACAACTATTTCTAACATGTAGCAAGAAGGAAGGAAAAATATGACAAGAGGAAGCAAGCATCAAAGCAAGAGATACTTCATTCATTTAAGGCAATGTGTGTAAACCACACACAAGCATACAAAAAAAACAAATATGCTTTAGGAGCATATTAATACATCAAGAAAAATCCTAAATAGCCATAGAAGGATTTTTGACTTGCTTGCGACACAAAAGGCTTTGACGATTATTTGTAGGCATATTATGAGATTAGTTGTTTGTTGATGGAGAGTTTGGAGCGGAGGCGGTTGTGGAAGGGTAATCTCTTTGAACCCTAGGTGGTGGATGAGGTCGAGTAAGGAGGAATTCAATCCAATTGATATCCTCACTTAAAACAAGAAATTGGTTTTGGGTGAAGATGCAACAAGGGTAATACCTAACATGGGTTTCAACTTGGTTGATGTTGAGGGTGTGTGGTAAGTTTAGAGAGTAAGGTAATGAGGAATTGTTGTTTTGTTGTTGTTAGGAGAGATGCATGGCTAGAAGGTTTGATAGGTCTTGAAGTTGATTAATGCCATCAACAAGGCTTTCTCTACTTAGAGATAGAGGTGATGTGTGTTAAGTTTGGTTGTCACATTGAGGTTGAGCTTGAGTGTGAGTAGCATGTGAATTGAAGGGTGAGATGGGGAGTGGAGGGTGTGAGACAACTTATGGTGATGTGAAAGTGTCCTTAATACAAGGATTTGGTAATGTTTGATTGGGGTGATTGTTTTCTTAAGATGGTTCATGATGTGGAGTTAGTGGTTTTGGTATGGGTGAAGTTGTATTGAGCACATTTGAGGAGTTGCAAATGCTTGGTTTCTTCCTCCAAATGGGTTTCATACTCATTTTGGCTACCCTTGATGGTTTGGATGTGGGTTTGTTAGGAGATGTCATTGGTGAGGATGATTGTGATGAAGATGAATGAGGATGTATTTATAGTGGAGGAAAGGTGTAATTTAGGAAGAATGGACATTCAAAGGATCAAATCCAAGAAATGTTTGTGAATTTAGGGAAACAGTAGCTAAGCCTATAGAGTATTTGGTAAAAAGGAAAAAAAATTACTGTTTTACCCGTGTTATACTATGACGGTCCCCTTAAATAGGGGGCAGTCCCCTTAAAGATAAGGGGGCCGCCCGTTATGAATTAAGGGGGTCGCCCTCTGGCATTTACCAGATTTCCCAAAATTCAATTTTTCTTAAAGATTTGTGTGAGGGTTTCTGTTTTGGAAGTTTATTTTGCAGCAAGTCCATCTTTTTATGGCAATTAAGATTTTTAGCACATAGCAATTAAGCATTTAACATTTTACATATGTAGGATAACCTATTTCACATAATTCTAGCATATAATCATATATGAGTTGAGTGAAGAGCATATAAAATAGCAACTAGATATAATGCACACAAAAAATTATCATGATAGAGGGTTAAGTTAAAAAGGAAACAAACTTTTTTGCAAATACTAGTGTGTGCCTAAGTGCGACAAATGTGGAGTAGCAATTATTTCGACACTAATACATGCAAAACCTAAGAAATAATCCAAATGCTCCTTGATTTAGTTTTGCTCAACCAAGATTGTCGAAGATATATATTAGATTATATATTTTTGACAACAAGTAAGAGACCATTATGCAAATAAAAAAATGTTTTTAGCATATTTCAACAATATATAAAAATTAATTTTCATGTGATCCTAGATATGAGAAAGACTTTCTTTAGAAAATAATGGATTGGGACTATTGTATATATATATGTATTAGGAAAAAGTTTGCTTATATGTTTTTCCCAATCTTGTGTTTTTGTGCAAACCAGAAGCCTACTAGACACAGAGAAAAGAAAGATGTTTTTTGTTTTGTGCAACAACAAAAGCCAAGGACAACAGAAAGAAAAAAAAAATTTATGGGAGGTCCCTTAATATCGGGTGGTACCCCTTAAAATTAAGGGGGTGGGGCGCCCTTTTATAAATGAAAGGGGGCCGCCGTCTGAGAAAAAATTAAATTCATCAGATTCTTGACAAAGTTATTCATTTTTTTAATTTACCAAGGTGCTGAAAAACCTAGTCCATTTTGTTCATCATTCCCCTTAAGACCTAGGCGTAGTATTAAAATGGTTCACGATTAATGTTTAGTTAAGATATTCGCTAAGCTGTCTTCCCCCGATGAGACCATTCTCTTATAGAGATATTTCCCTTTTTGAAACATTATACCACCGACACTGAGGAAGTGGTGCGAATTTCTATTGTGTTTTGTTTTGTGAGTGTTGAACAATGATTCTTACCATTAAGTCTATATATAATATAGCCCCTTTGTTATGCAACACATTTATTGGAATAAATAATATTAAATAAATCGTTCTAACCTACATGCCATTAGTGTAACATCCGGATTTTCAGAATTTTTTTTTTAACTTTTTTTAAAAAGGCGATATAGAGTGTATAATCCTAGGTTGATTTTATAAAAAACCGAGCGAAATGCTTGTTTTTTTTTAAAAACCACGTTTTCCCACAACTCGGACTCTAAAGCAATAAGCAATTTGATGTAAAACGATATTTCTGACAACTTTTTAGTTTTGACCGAGATCCGAAAACAGTCAGAAGGTAACTGAAATGTTCTCGCAAAATTTTGAGCACAACGCGTGCCGACCCAAAATAATTAAATTTATATTTAATTATCATAATTTATTAAATAAAAATATTTAATAAATTAATTATATTGTTAATCGAAAACGTTCGTTAAAAACGCAATTATTTAAGTTAAAATTCATTTTTACGGATAAAGTTTATTGGAAAAAAATATAAATGAATAACAAACATTTTAAATAAATGTTATGAAACAATTATGAAATAAAATCGTGTAAATACTCATTTTTATTGGAAAAATAATTTGGAAAACAATGGCGCAAGTTTCGAGATTTAAATCATCCGTTAAGTCGCTCAAATGAGTCCCAAACCAATATTTTATAAAAGTTTCTTAACAAGTTACACATTTAGTCTCTCAAGAAGTTAACACATGCCACTTTGATTTAAAAGTTTTAATATAAATATAAATTTTATTACAACATTTCATTTCCAACTCAAAATTTACACACACACACTCTTTTATACATCTCTCCCTCCCCATGATTTCCGGCCGTTGGAAACCACCCAGCCGCCGCCGGAAAAGTTTTCCGGCGGGTTTTCTGGCCGAAACATAAAGTGTTTCTCATCTCCGGATCTACCCGATCCTCACCACCACGCGCCACCACTCGCCACCACAGCCGCCACCTCCAATACCATCGTCATCATCTCCATGACTTCATCATCATCACCCGCAGCCCGCACCTACCACCACACCACAACCGTCGTCATCATCACCACACTGACGCCACCATCGTTCACCGCCACCTCACCGTCGCCATCATCATCATAACCAACATCACCATCCACTGCCACGCCACCACCACCACTCAACAGCCGCCACCTCCCAATGGTGTGTGTGGTTTTAAACCACCACGACAAGGGTACGTTTAGTTGTTGTGAAGCACCAAGGACACGTTTGGTTTTCGTGTAAACCCAAGTAGGGTTCGTTTGGCAGTCACAAGACACAAATGGGCGGCGTGTTTGATAGCCACAAACACCACGGTAATTTAAGGGTTGCGTCTTTGGTTCTTTGTTCCTATTGACGAGGTGCCGTTCGGTCCCCCCCCCCCCCCCCCCCCTCCCCCGCACCCCCCCCCCGCCCCTCTAAGCCCGAAGATGGGTGCATGTTCCGGTTTTGGGTTAACACCCCAAAGGGTGCGTTGGTTTTCATGGCAGCAGGGGGGGTGTCGGGTCAAACCACCAGATAGGGTGCGTTGGGTTGTAGCATAAGCCCCACATAGGGTGCGTTTGGTTATTTAAAACGGATTAGGGTGTGTTTGGCATAATAGAAAACGTAAGGGGTGTTTGTTTCTGGGTTTGACACATTAGGGTGCGTTTGGCTGTGACAGCCGCCCTAAGGGTGTGTTTGGTTTATGGCAGCCATAAGGGCCGCGTTTGGTTGTGGGTTTAACAACATAAGGGGATGTTTGGTTGGGCAGAAAATAATAAGGGCATGTTTGGTTTAAGTTATCAAAGGGGTGTTTGGTTTTAGGGATGACAACATAAGGGTATTGTTTGGTTTAAGAGAGAAAGACACAAAGGACGCGTTTGGTTTAGCGAAACAACGAGGGTTCGTTTAGTTTATATAGCAAATCAACAAATAAATATATATAACGTAAGGTTTAATAAACATGAAACCGGATATATATATTGGTGGTTTAAATTGGTTAAATAAATATAATGTTTATTATTTTGTTTAGTTTAGATATAATAAAATATATAAATATATTATATCTAAAAACGCGAGTGTTTGAAATATTAACACGTTAATAATTACAACATATATTGAATAAGAAAACGTCGAGTTTTGCGAAAATGGAAAGCGTTATATAAACGGATAATTCATGATGGAATTTATATAATTTACTATATTTACGATTCATTGAAACTGCTATTATTCTATAAACCGATAAAGGAACTAAGTTATATTTTAAAGATATACTAAAATATAACTGTATAATAGCCTGACAACGAACGAAAACTATACTTTTACAATGAGACGAACTGTTTTAGACGTGACCCGTCGGAGAAACGAAATATATTTTATAAAATATTATTTATATTTTATAATGGTTATAAACTGTTACAAGCATCGGTTGTTTAATTCATAACGTTAAGACATGTGTCTACCATTATTCAAAGTCTTTTTATTAATTAAATTGGTTGTCAAACTAATTGGTTCAATTAATTATTCACACTTATTATATAATACCTGCAAGGTATTATATACCTTTCATTAATCTTTGGATTGATTGTCCTTGTTATATAATTCACGGTAGGAATTAGATACGGGTTATTTTTCATAAGTAATATATAAAGAATATATATTACACACTTTGCGTATATTTTCAATTTATTTATTTAACCAACCACCAAACCATACAACGTTAAATCTAAATCTTCATCAACGTGTAGCGTTGATGTAACCCTTCATCGGGAAACAAAATACATTATCCTAGGCTAGTGGATCTTAGCCGTTAAGATTAGTTGCAACTTCTTGATCGAGCCGTTTCGTCTTTCGTTCGTGTTGTGCATATTAGATGCCTATCTGTCAATCGTTCTGCATCATCAATGTGAGTTCATAACCTCGCTTTTCAATCTTTTGAATGTTTATAAACCCGCGAGGGGGAATACATGCTTGTCTACAAACTCTTTACTTACTGGGTCATCTTATAACAATGCGATTGTTTTTAAAGGATATTACGAGTTTCATAGCCTCACTTTTACTCATTTTGGATAACTGTTATATATATTATTGGGATGAAAATATGCATCGTTTTATAAATGGACACAAGTGGATCAATTTTATAATATGATTACGGGTTGCCTAAGTAGCGATAACCCAAGTTGAGCCCCTTTATCATGAACTGTCAATTGCATAGATGTAGTTGTGGATTACATTATGTGAGCGCGAATGTTATTAATAGATCTATTTGGGAAACGACCTCCCCGTTTGGGTGACTAGCTATCACCGGGAACGAACGTTATAGCATGTCGAATTTGGAGATGTTTTTAGACATCTAATCGGGGCAGAAATTACGATATAATATTATTGTAAGAAAGATCGTCGAGCTTCAGTGTCATGAGCTTAGGAAACGTAATCAGGGTCTCGTGATGTTTGCATTTGTTGTTTCATCACAGGAAGTTTATATGTTGTGATAGTTATAGTTTGCTTTATCACGGGGAAAATCTTGTGGTCCTATGTTATACGTTTTGGAGACTATTTGGAGATTTAAATGGTCTGGCATGTTTTGCAATTGTTGATTTTAAAAATCATACATATATTTTGAAAGGACATTTATGGAATTAAATGGTCATATATACTTTTGGAAACCTTTGGGTTATTATTCATATCTAAACTAACCTATGAACCCACCAACTTTATGTTGACATTTTTAAGCATGTTTTTCTCAGGTGAATTAAATGCTTGGATTATCGGATGTGCATTGGAGTCTAAATTGACAAGATTTCATGATTGGATTTCTACAAATGATCAAATCTCGTTGTGTCGCTTTCAAGCTTTTCATTGTGATGCAATTATGGGACAACTATTATTTTGATTTCAGAAAATCAACGAGATTGTTTTACAAACGACACATTTAGAGGTCGTTCTCTTGTATCTAGCGCTGTGTATTATGAAGTAGCACCCCAAGTGGTATTCCGCTGCATTGTTGAAATTTTGGGGGTGTTTCATAATGGACTAGTAACAAAGTGGTTAAACTAAAAAGTTATAAAAACTAGTTTTAAACATATTTTTCTAAAAATATTCAAAAGTTGCTGTTTTAATTCGAAAAATAAAGCCTTCATTTTATATTTTTATAAAATACTACATCTCATGACGATTCCAAAAAGATAAGAAAATCGAAAAACGGATTAATAACGAAAAAAGTAATCAAAGGTGTTTAGTACTTCTATATCGACCTATATTGATTAGTTGGCCTTCGATTCCTTCTGACGCATTTTTCTATTTGAATACTTGTTGATTTCCATTCACACGAGTGAGTTCATAGTCTCGCATTTCAATCTTTTCAATGTTTTATAAACCCGCGAGGGGAATACATGCTCGTTTACAAACTTGTATATTTTACTACAGTATAATTACCTTTCAATACTTTGTGAGTTCATAGCCCCACCTTTTCTCTTTTAATGGTTTTCTTAAACTGTTTTCGAGGTGAGAATACGTGCTTGTTTTACTACATAAACTTATTGATTTCTATACATAAGGTGTTACATGAATTATTTTACTAAAGCCTTGATTTGTGTACAACATGATTTGAGATCGTGAATACCTATATGTGAAACCGTTAATTTGAGACATGATTGTTTTGCTACACAACAAGTATTTATCAAAACTGAATGCAATATCCTGATTACATTATTGACTACATACCTGTACCTGCACTTAAGTCCTTATTTATCATGAACCGTCAGTTGCTAGTGTCGTGAGCGCGAGTGTTGTGGATAGATCTATCGGGATTGACAATCCCCACCTTTCTTTGGGGTCACAAGCTGACTTATGGTGCATTGAACATTTAGATACTTTCTAGGATTTTTGCAGAACATCCTACTTTTTACGGGGCATTCCTAAAATTTAATTCTTTGATTGAATACGTTAAGTTCGGTGTCATGAGCTTTATGTGCATAAAATAACTTCGACTTGATGAATGTGTTTTCTCTTGTCATACATTACTTGTTTTGGACTTCGGAATATGTACTTAGTCCCTCCATTTACTTCGATCTTGTGGTCCACTTTTAAATACTTCTTGATTTACTGAATCACTACTTGGATTTCGGAAATAACACTTTTAAATGTTGTAACGCTACTTTTCTTCTGAAATATTTCTTAAATTATTTCAATAATGCTTTTTACTTAAACCTATGAATTCACCAACATTATTGTTGACGTTTTAGCATGTATTTTCAGGTTACTATTTTGCTAGTGGAGCATTGGGAGCATTCGAGTCGCGCGGATATATATTTTTGAAGGCTTAATAACTTGTATACCATTCGACAAACGTTTTGACAATGTTTTCTAATACATTATTGAAACATGTTGCAACTCTGATCTTTTATTAAATAGAATATGACTTTATTTAAAACGTCCATTTTAAGGTCGTTTTCCGTGACTTGTGTTTTGTGCCCTGAAGTAGCACCCCAATGTTACCATTCCGCTGCGTTGTCCTGAATTTTGGGGGTGTTACAGTATTGATAAATTTGTTTTCCCCGTAGACATTATAATTCTTGATTTGCCCGAGGATGTCAAAGTGCCCTTTATCCTTCGAAGACCATTTTTATCTACCACCCATGCTAAGATTGATGTATTCAAAAGAAAGATTACTTTGAGGGTAGGGGATGAGAAAATTATTTTTAAAAGTATGAAACATGCTAGTAGTTTGATTAAGAGGGTCTACATGTTAAGCTTTAGAGAAAGAATGTAACTTGATTTAGAAGCTAGGCTAATGGGAGAGACTTTGGTGTTAAATAGATCATTAGACCCTATATATGGAGATTACATTGAATTGAATGATCTTAATGTACCATTAGAACTTAGGAGATATCAAGTTGATGATTTGATGCCCACCATTGAGGAATGTGAGGTAATTAATGAGCCTATGATTGACATAATCAAGACTAGGAATAATGAAGGTTTTGATGAGTACCCTAGTTTTTGTGACTTTGACCAGAAGATACATATTGATTGTGCCTACAACTTAAGATTTTCATGTATGAAAGGTTTCGAGCATGTAAATGCTAATTTTTTTTCCTAATTTTGTCTGTTAATGTGATGTCTAAGGAGTTTTATAATTCTATAATAAAGGACAAAGTTGAATACAAAGGAAAGAACGTAGTATTGAATGTCTGAACGTTATCAGTCCTTTATTTTTTTATGCAATTTGAAAATTATTGCCAGTTTTGTCTATACGGCGTATTCATGTACATGATACGGCGTATTTAGCAGACTAACCCGTATAGATACTTTTTACAGGTTTCTTAATACGGCGTATTCCAGTTTATGGATACGACGTATTGGTCTCCTGTATAGTTTTTTTTGTTTATTTAATTAACCGTAGGATACCCGAGATAGGATTTTGCAGAGTTTTTTGTTGGGAATTAAGGTTTTCTATGAAGTTTATACTGCTAGCTCAACTTAGTACTGCCAAGCTTAAAGAGTTTGTACTGCACAGATTATAACTGCCAGTACTAACTGGTTAGTGTTGCTAGAGCAAAAGTTAGTACTGCAAGTATTAACTTAATACTGTTGAGAAGAAGTTAATACTGCTGAAGACTAAAGACTGCATGAAGATAAAGACATGTGAAGGGATATGCATTGATTAGTTCAAAGTATATATTCTATAAAGATAGGAAGATATGTACAAGATTATATATTTATAAGATATTTATACCTGATATCTTATAATGTTTAAAAAGGTTTTGTAGTTACCTGGTTAAATGACTCATTGGTGTATAGTAAGAAGATCCTACGGTTTATGGTGTAGATATTTGTTTTCCTAGAATTTATAGCTTTAAGGTTGTAAATCCCTATCTTCATTAGTAGGTGATAGTATTAATATATTGAAGCTTATTGTGTTGGTTATATCTTTCTGTGTGTCAAACATACTTTACTGTTTCATTGAGTATACTTCTTAGTGGTATAAACTAGATTCGCCATGTTTTTATTTGTACTCATAGTTTCAATCCTTTAGTATTTTTGGAGTTATCTAAGGTACATATACCTTACATCAAAAGCTAAGGAGGTATAGGATCTATTCATTATGGACCAACAAGTGGTATCAGAGCTTGTTGTGAAGCTTTGAATATAGAAAGAATTTCTACCAATTCATCCTGGATCCTTTTTTCTTAGTGAACAGATGGAAAAGCAGGAACACTACTACCTATTAACTGCAAGTCTTCCTATTCTCATCCACTTGAAGAATTATGATCTCTGGTTAATGAGTAATAGAAACAGTAATTTATTATGTCTGTTTCTTCTTGGGATGTAACGGGTGGAGCGGGGGGATGTAGTTGTTCTCTATGAAGATTATTGGGTTTGGAGGGTGTATTTTGGGCTGTTAATAGTATTGTAAGTGTAATTTAAGTGGTATATTTTAGTTGTGCGTAAGTGCTCGAAGGGTTTTATAACAGTATTCGTTTTGTTGAGTGTGATGGTAGTTTATGGAGGGCATGGTCGGTGTGGGTTGTTTGGTGTTATGTGTTGAAGTTGGAGTGTACAGGCGGTAGGGTGTTTGGGTATTTGGGGATTGGTGTGGTGAATTTGTGGGTGGTTTCGGTTTGTTGGTTGTTGGATGAATGTTTTTTGTTGTGTTGTGAGTGTGTGTTTTTTTGTTTGGTTTCTAAGTGGGTTTGGGGCTGTAGTGTTTTAAGGAGGTTGTTGGTTCTGTGGGTATGTTGTGGGCGATTGGGATAGAATTGAAGTTTTTTTGTATGTGGTATGCGTTTGGTGGCTATATTAATGTAGTGTGTGCTGGGATGTCCGTTTGGTAGTTTACTGCGTATGGGGTGGTTGTGTTTTGGGTTGGTTGCAGTTTTAGGTTACGTTGGGATGGTTGTTTTGGTTGTGTTTAAGGTAAATGTGTTTTTAGGTGCATAGTGTGGGATGGGGTGGATCAGTGGGTAGGTTGTGAGTAGTTGAGGAAAGGTAGGTTGCTGCGTGGGTGTTGGGAGTAGCTGTATAGTTGGATGTTGGTATGTCGGTATTTCGTATGGTTTTGATTTAGTATTTAAGTGATTAGTTGTATGTAGTTTTGTTTGATAGTTAGTTGTTGGTTATCGTAAGGGGGTTAATAAGGTTGGTGTAGAATAGTAGTTCTTAAGGTTTAGTTTGTATGTAAAGCTGTTTGAGATTATGTTGTTTACTAGTATTCTACATCTATAATCAGTAAATAAAGAATAATGGATTCTTTAATTTTTCCATTTTTTTACGATTTTCTGTTATTTTATAGTAGTTAAGGATCTGACATTTACTAGTAAAGTAATGGGTATTAGTATTGTTCTGTTACCGAGATTTGTAATTTTATTAAAGGTTTGCTTTATTTAAGGTAGCTAATGTCAACTAATTATATGTAATTAGGGTAAAAGTTATATAGTATGTTATTTTGTAGGTTTAATTTTGGTTAAGTGCAATGTGAGTTAGATTTAGGTTTTTAAGTAAAGGGCGTTTAGTATGGTTCGGTTAATCTAAAAATAGAAAGTATTTATGTAGAATTCGTATATTCCTTCAAATCTTAGTGTATCTACACGGTGATAGTAATCGGAGATTGAATAAGATTAGTATTTATTGTAATTAAAGAAATGGTAACAAAGTGCTAAAGAGAATGTTGGAACAGTTCGAAACCAGGAATATAACCCACCACTGAAGATGAAAACAATGATTGTTGGAATGAGATAAAAGCAGAGCCTACTCTGTTGATTTTGAGCACACTGCCATAACAAGAACCAACGGTAGATAAAACGTCCATCATATCAAGATGCAAAATTGCTCTTGGAAGCATTAGAGAAGAGATATGGAGGTGAAACAGGAATCCAAGAAGGTTCAAAGGACACTTCTCAAGTTACTGTATAAGAACTTTGCAGGCATTAAGTTTCATAAAACTAATGGATATCAAATCCTTTGTAGGTTACTATAAAACTTTTCGTGTCAGTTTGAGTATCCAGGAGAATGTGTTTAAACAAGAAGATTTATGAAATATTAATCGCTGTTGTGAAGTCTTCATCTGATGGAAGGACTCATGCCTTAAATCTGGGTGGAACAAGGTGGGGAATAGTCAACCATCCGTTCTGGGATGAACTGTATAACAACTTGAAAGATCTTTGAACAGGAAATTACAGGATCAGTAAGCTCATTCAAAAATCCACAAAATGTGGCTTTTTTATCCAACAGTACATAACAGCACCAACACACAATAAGCAGAGATGACTGCTTATGAAGTTAGTAATGCTCTATACTCTAGGTAATGTGTTATCTTCTACCTCTATTAGATAAATCTTTGTGATGCTGTGATTTGTGCTTTCCTTGAAAGTCAACCCAACTCTCCTCAACTTGCTTAAGAAGATCTAGAACAACTTCATCCTGATGATCTGTAAGAAATGGATCTACAATGGCAGATTGTCATGCTGACAATCAGAGCTAGAAGGTTTATCAAGAGAACATGTAGGAAGTTGGACATAAATGGTCAAAGAGTTGGTTTTGACAAGTCAAAAGTGGAATGCTACAATTGTCATAAAAATGGACACTTCGCAAGAGAATGTAGGTTTCCAAGGAATCAGGAGAACAAACATAGAGAGAATAATACAAGAACTATCACAGTGGAAACTCCTATACAGAATGCCTTGATAGCTCAAGATGGAATTAGAGGATATGATTGCGAAGCAATCCATAGCTAAGGTTGAGCAACCTACAAACTATGCATTGATGGCATTTACATCTTCAGGAAGTTCTTCTAGTTTAGATTCTGAGGTAGATTCTTGTTCTAAAACATGTGTAAAAGCTTATACTGCTCTAAAAGAACAATATGATAATTTGAATTCAGATTACAAAAAGTCTCAATTTAACTTTAGTATCTATAAAGCATGTTTAGAATCAGTAGGATAGGTTAGATTAGTCACTATAAGAAAAATGATGGCTAAGTTAATTTTTATTTTTTGCGCTGTGTTTGATTGAGAGCATAAATGTTTTTAAAACTTGAAGTTAGACTAAGAGATAATGCCTTAGATGAATACAAAATGAAATTGGATAAAGCAGAAAAAGAAAGAGATCAGTTAAAACAAACATTAGAGAAGTTTCAGAATTCATCCAAGTCTTTAAATGATTTACTAGAAAGTCAAGTAATTGACAAGTTTAAAACTGGGACTATGATATATTGAGCTACTAATGCTGTTGAAGTTTTTGAATTTATTGATAAGTCTGATAGATAAATGGGATAACATTCAGTTCCCCACTCTAACATGGGAATTTCATTAACCATCTGAAATCTGATCTAAACCACTTTAGTGATGGAAATAGTAAGTGAGTATATGGGATGTTACCACTGTTGTTACACCTAGTAATGATAAGACAGTTGAAAATAAGGGTGTTTCCAACACAGTTGAAACTAATGTTGTTAGGATAAACAACTCTAGTGCTCCAATCATTGAGGATTGGAACTCTGATGATGAAAGCGAGAGATTTTAAGATTATACTGTTTGACATAGCACTGATAAATGATAAAAGTATTAAGACTGTTAAGGAAAAACAGGATGCATCCTAACAAAACAAACACCATCCTAGAGGGAACCAAGAAACTGGAACATTCTTATATCCAAAGACTAGGTAGTGACTTTTAAAGATAATAATAAGCTTGTTATGTTTGTGTAGTTTTGGTGCATCTTCATTATGTGTGTGATAAAAAAGGTTTTAGGCCAGTGTTGAACACCTCTAGAAGGGTGAATCATAAGAACTTTTACTATTAAAAGGACTAACTCACCCCCATTAAGAAGTTTTAGTTCAAAAGCTGTCTAACTAGGACATGCAAAATTAATAATGTTGGTGCAAATGTTAATACTGCTGGTGCAAGTATTAATACTGTTAACAGACCAATTAATAATGCTGCCTCAACTCCAATTGTGAACAATCTTATTAGACCAAATCAAATGCTTTCAAAAGAGGATATTCATAAAGTTCAAGGCCTTTTAACAGATATTATTTCAAATTAGAACATTTTTCATCACCCGCAATGTTATTACTTGCCAGGGTAAAAATACTACTGTAGGAATAGAGCTTGTAGTAGTCAAAATAAGGGAAAATGGATAATGTTGTTAAGGCTATCAGCATGCATGTGGGTTTGAAAGCCAAAATAGTAGTACATCAAATTAAAAATGATACATTCAAGAAATATTCTTACATTGATTCACGAGGCAGATCCAAGTCTATAATGGCTTGGATCCCCAAAAGAGTCTAATTCTCTTATTATATGTGCAGGGCAACCCACAGCAGAAGGAGTATAAGGAAAAAGTAGTTATTGACAGTGGTTGTTCCAGGCACATGACAGGAAATGTAACACCCTCAAATTGGGTCGCAGCGGAATATGGGTTGGGGGTGGTACTTCATAGATCAATAACACAAGATATATATAAGAACGACCATTAAAAGCTGTTTAAAACTGATACATTGGATTTAGCAAAGTGTTGTTACAAAAGCCCGAAGCTTTACATGTTTATTGTTCAAAATATAAGATTTAAGTTCATAACAATTATCCTAAAATGTAATGCAACCAAATCTTTATGCATATGACATCCAAAATATAAAACCACCAATGTATCCCTTGCACCTCGTGCTTATTGATCTCCTAAAAAACATTGCATAAAACATCAACATATTGTTGAGTGAATTCATAGGTTTATAAAATATATAATGTAGGACTGCAAGATTTCCCTATGATAATGCAACAGATGCAAACATCATAAAATATAATTACGTTTTCCTAAACATAGTATACGTTCATTTATCCAGTGATAGTTAATCACCCGAACGGGGATGTTAATCCTAATAGATCTATTTATAACATTCGCGCTCACAACAGTAATTGACAGTTCATGATAATGGGCTCAGATGGGTTATCTCACCTTAACGGGGATGTCAATCCCAATAGATCTATTCATATCATTCGTGCTTACAATCCTAGTAATTAACAGTTCATGATAATGGGCTCAGACAGGGTTATCGCTACTTAGGCAAACACTAATCCGTAATGTTAAAATGCCGTCCACTTGCGTCCATTGTAAACATGCATATGTTTCTACACCCGCAAACTGTAATCAAATTAAAATTAAAAACGTGGGGCTATGAACTCACCTTGAGTGAATGATAATCAAATATATCACAGAAAATGCGTCACGATAATGATTGAAGGCAACCTAATCCAATATAGGTCGTATAAGTACTAAGCACTTTGAATAACTACTACCATATATAATTCTATATAGCTACATCACCATCTAATTACCTTTGTGAAATCGTAATTATAAAGTTGAAACGTTTATAAATAGTTCATTTAGTAAAAACCGAACTCAATTATTTTATTTTTTTTTCCTTCGATTTAACCCCGTTACTTTTCTTACGTTTTTTATGTCCACGCTTTCGTATTAAGATGATATATAAAAATATGACATTTTTATATTTTAAGACCTTCTGATGAACAGTACTTTTACTGTTCATGACGTTTTATAAATTCAGTTTTAATTGACGTAAACCCGTAAATGTAATAACTTATTCGTTTTAATCCTGATTTTAGCCATTCCTTCGAGCATGTCTTCGTTATTGAAAGATGTATCAAAATTATTACATTTTATAAAGCTGGGTCTGCTGATGAACAGTAACATTTCTACTCGTTTCATTGCAGTTATATGAAATTACTTTTATAAACTTTAATTACCGTAAACGTCGTATCTTATTCGTTTTGCTCCGTTTTTAGTAATTATTTCGAGCACGTTCTCGTAATTAAATGTTCTATTTATTTATCGATAGTTATTCGCAAAATAATTCCCCTGATGAACATTAACTTTTTATAAAAATTAATTTGTAAAAAGTATTAATTATTGTAAACTTGTTATTAGCGTATCTCCTTCGTTATAAATCGGTTTTTCGAGTTCTTTACGTATTTGGAAACGTCATGAGATGTATTATTTTTATAAAATGTAAAATCTACTGTTTGGAATTCGAAACCAAACAGCCCTTTTTATAACTTGTATATAATTAATTATATACTTTTGTTTTATATACTTTTCAACTAATTAAAATACCACAAAACATTTCAACAAGTCTTTATATCATATAGTCTTACATATAACTAGTTGTCCATAGTCCATGATTTGTCAAGATCATCAGAGATCAACAATCTTAACATCACATGAAATCAAACTTCTTAAGTAAACTTTACTAGTTTGAACATATACATTTCAACTTAAACCAACATGATGCAATACTTATATTTCCCTCATTCCATGATTAATTTAAACCATCAATAACACTGAAAAGTGTACAAAATCATAATCACAGTAAAAATGTGTTTTACATGTTAAAAGTATCCTAATGGTGATTTTGCTACAAGAAGAACATAATATACTCATAAAATCAAAAGAAATTGTTAAATCAAAAGGGTTTTAGATAACCTTATAATGATGTAATATGATGATTAATAATATCTAAACCCTTGTTTAGATATTAAACCCAAGCTTGCAAAGCTTAGAAACCCTAGATTAGTTTGAAAAACCTAATCTTTTCTTTCCTTGCTTATTAAAGACTTAATGAAGCCTTTAAAACACCTTGAGGTATCTTAGATATAGTGTATGATTACTTGTAAATGAGGTAGAAGAAGATTGTATGGTTTGCTCTTGGATTTAATTATGGGACGTGGGGTTTTAAGAGAATGGTTTTTGATTTTTATCAAGTGTTGAAGTTTATGTGTTTATCTCTTGTAAAGTGCAAGTATATAACATATAAGAGATAGTCTAGAAGATATAACAAAGACCAAATGATACATAGAAATATCAAGGGGGGGAAGGCTCAAGTGGGGGAGGGAATAGGGGTGACTAGTGACCAACATCACTAGTCATGACATAAGTCTTGCTAAGTCCATGCTTGCACCTTGCCTTGATTAATTTCCTATGTTCTTATGTTCCCTAATAGTTGAGATTGGTTCCATGAAATAAGGAAGTAATATCTAGCTAGTTTTCTTGATAATAAATAAAAATGAAAGTATACTTGTTATAAGTTGTAGATTGTTAAGTTGCAGTAATTTTTTATCTCTAAGGTATACTTGAAATTGATAATTTGTAAAGTGTAGTGTGTAGTTGATTTATTAAATGTACATATGACTAAAAATGATAACTTGGGTAAAGTTTAATAAAACGTTTGGGTACTTGGTATAAACCTAGGTATTTGTTGAAGTGTAGAAATGTTTTTATGATTCTGGGTAAGCCTAAACGTATTTTATCGCGGAACGTAAACGTTTTACGTAACCAATAAAAATACAATGAAAAAAGTTAATAATTATCCTCAAAATAATTACTTAACCCTTGTTTGATGTAACCACTTAATTGTTTGATGCCCGCTTATATTGAATGATTATTTTTAGCTTACGCGGTTTAACTTAACGATCACGATTTAAAAGCAAACGCGTACAATACTAAAAATACATAGTGAATTTATTGACATCATAAATGACCCTAAAACACGGGGTGTTATAGTCTCCCCCCGTTAAGTGAGCCTTATCCTCAAGGCTTAAGACGCGGCACTTGACGACGGTGCGGTCTTTGTGAAGATGTGTAGATATTTCTTCCTGAATTGATCTTCGCGTTCCCATGTAAACTCAGGGCCTCTCCTAGAGTTCCATCGAACCTTGACAATCAGGACACGGATTCGCCTCAACTGTTTGACTTCACGATCCATGACTTTGACCAGTTCCTTGACGAATTGAAGCTTGCCATCAAAATATAGTCCATCCAATGGAACGGCTAATGGTTCGTCGGCATAGCACTTTTTCAGGTTGGATACATGAAACGTATTGTGAACCCTGCTGAGCTCTTTAGGAAGCTCAAGCTTGTATGCAACATATCCAACCTTTTCCAACACCTTGAATGGTCCAACGTACCTAGGGTTCAACCTCCCCCGTTTTCCAAAATGTACGACCTCTTTCCAAGGTGAAACTTTAAGCATAACTTTATCCCCAAGTTGGAAGTCCATCGGCTTACGCTTTAGATCGGCATAAGTCTTTTGCCTATCACGGGCGACTTGCATCCTTTTCTTGATCTGGATGATCTTCTCGGTTGTTTCTTGAACTAATTCTGGACCAGTGAGTTGCACTTGTCTAACCTCGGCCCAACACACAGGTGAATGACACTTTCGACCATAAAGTGCTTCAAATGGTGCAGCCTAGCGTGATAGCTATTGTTATATGAGAACTCGACTAATGGCAAATGGTTAACCCATCCCTTTCCAAAGTCGATCGCACAAGTACGCAGCATATCCTCGAGGGTTTGAATAGTCCTATCGCTTTGTCCGTCAGTCTGCGGATGATATGCAATACTCATGTCCAGGTTAGTACCTAAAGCTTTCTGAAGTGACCTCCAGAAATGTGATGCGAATCTAGGGTCACAATCACAGATAATTGAGACAGGGATTTCATGCCTCATGACCACTTCCTTTAGGTACATTCTTGCCAGTTTCTCTCGGGGATCAGTTTCCCTCATCGGTACAAAGATTGCGGACTTAGTGAGTTGGTCGACAATCGCCCAAATGGTGTTGTAGCCTTGTGACGACTTAGGAAGCTTCGTGACAAAATCCATAGTGATGTTGTCCTACTTCCATTGAGGTATATCGGGTTGTACCAACAATCCTGATGGCCTTGGATGTTCTGCCTTGACCTTGGCACACGTCAGACATTTACTAACATAGGTGGCAATGTCGGCTTTCATATTGGGCCACCAATATAGCTTCTTCATGTC